>JAQGCC010004364.1:0-13303 GCA_034698905.1 Xestoiulus laeticollis | reverse complement strand
GCCAGCATTTTATCCGCCTAGATATGAATTGTGTGGCGGAGGCGGATGTTTTCTTCTCCGCCTCGCTCATTGTCCGCTCATCCGGCATTATTGCCAGTTGATAAACTTAAAGTTTTTTTTTCTGTAAGGAAGATTCGAAAATGCATTAATTGGCGAAATAGCGTGAGAAACTCTTCTTTACAAATAATGATTTGATAATAAAAAGTTTTACTTTGCAGAGAAATTGACCGGCTATGGTATAATATATTAATATATAAATATTGTAAATTTTCTACGGCTATTGAAAAAAAACAAAAAAACCTTAAGAACAATCCAAAATTACACGTGAAAAAATTCCAACATTGCTTGTGCATGTGCAATTCGAATTTTTTCACGTGTGATTTTGGATTGTTTTTAAAGGGGTTTTCAACCATACCATTTCCAATGGAGAATACTTAGGTCGACATTCACGTAGTCTGTGTAACTTCAAATTACCCGAAACTTTTATACACAGTAGTTTACAATGTTAGGTAGCAGAAACCATTGTTTTCTTTATATTTAAAGTTATAGTTATTTTTTAAATAAAAATTAAAGGTCATTCTCGCGCTTCAAAAGAATTGATGCACGAGATGTTAATGTGCAAATTTTATAATTCCAGAATTTAAATTAAATTCGATGCCCTGTTTGAGCCAAACGCGCGTTAATTCCAACCTAGGGTGGCATGGGGCTAAAAGTTTACTAATTTTTAGTTATACAGCTATACAATATACATTTATATTTTCTTGGAAATTTAAATGAAATGCAAATTTAATTACGAATGTCTAATTTCAAATAAATCTTCACAGGGAGGAAAAACTGATAAAATTAAAAGATTTATCATAACTTTTATGTAACTTTAACTGAAAAGGGTGGCATACCAGTATAAGCCTTTCTTCTAAATTATTTTTTAATTTAATTTTGTAAACTGATAGGAAAAAATGGAATGCACGAGGACCTAGCATAAATATTCTATAATTTGTTTAAATTTGTTGTTCATATATATGTATATTCCATTTCATGGAAATATGTCAGTAAAGTTTATAATTGTAGAGGGTCGATCTGGTAAACTTTACGGACATATTTCCATGAAATGGAATATACATATACGTAATCAAAAAATTTAAACAAATAGAATATTTATGCTAGGTTCTCGTTCATTCCATTTGTTCCTATCAGTTTCCAAAATTAAATAAAAATAATAATTTAGAAAAAAAGGCTTATTCTGGTGTGCATCCCTCTTAATTAACAATCCGGTTGAACATTTTAGTCAACTTTTCTGTAAACGTTGTTGGTCAACAGAATAAAATTAATTTATTATTTCAAAAAAAAAATATATATATACATGTACATATACATATATAAAAAATAGAATTTTTTCAAAAGGTTTTGACAAAGAAGTAAACTAGAAAACCAAGAACTAACTTGTCTACAGCAAGAAAACCAAAGTAACGGCAAATCCGAATTTGCCGAATACTCTGTGAAATAGGCGGCGCCGCTTGTTTCATAGCATAGTTTGTTCCAACTTTCCATCCAGTGTTCCATCACACGCGAAAACCCTGCAGTATTTTCCTGCACAAGCCGAATAAAGATGACCGATTCAAGCTCAAGTGAAAGTCTTGATGGAACTTTTATATTCTACAAAGACCGTCCAGAATGGGCAGATTTAATTCCTACCGAACAGGATGACGGCCCATCTCCCGTTGTTCAAATTGCATACTCTGATAAATGTAAGTTTCATAGATCTGCTTCATTAATTTAATTCAATGTATGATAACTAGCCCTATTTCTTGATAACTTTTGACATCGATTCACGATCATTATATATGATTCCAGTTAAGGATGTATTCGACTATTTGCGTTCGGTTTTGAGGAACGACGAGAAAAGTGAAAGAGCGTTTCTGTTGACGTCCGATGCAGGAGAATTAAACCCAGCAAATTACACAGTTTGGTAAATATACAAATTGGAACGTAGGCCTAGGCCTAGGCTACATGTAAACTGCTTGTATAGGCTAGGCATATAGACTTGTTATTGTGGATAAACCTCATCAAATGGCTAAGCCTGAGTTTGTAATGGGCCCTCTGAGTGAATACGGAATGCAGAAAAAGAATGTGGAACTATATAGAAAGAAATAAAGGCTCAGGATCAACTAGAAAATCAGTCTGGATCAAGGCAATGGATCAGTACTGCGACCCAGACGATAAAAACTAACCTAGAGTTGGAAATGGACCCATTTCCGGTACAATGGGATTACCAGATTTTTAAAAGGAAGATTGTATGGTCGTTTCCGCTTTTTGGGGGAACTATCCCTGCATCCGCCTATATGGGTGATTAAGGGAGGTTGTGGGAAACCACGAAAAACCACAACCAGGATATATCCGACTGGAGTTCAAACCTGGGTCCCCGAGTTCAAGGAGATAAGCATAGCCACTAAGCCAACCCTCTGGGTCACTATAATCCCAGATTGTAAAATTTCTAGACAGATAGTGGTAAATAGTATAGGTGTCACACAGGTTCTCACGAAACTACTAAAACTGCGACTCTCCTGTCATTGCCGCAAGTTCAATAATGTGATCAGTTTTTGAAGTCAGTCGTGTTGCCGCGGCTGCATTGTCACATATTAAAAAGTTTTGATATGCGGCATTAATGTTGCTCAAAAGCAGTGCTGCTTTTGGACTACTTTAGACTATGAAATTAAATTTTCAAATTTATAATAATTAATAACTCAGAATAATGTACCTTGTTTTTTTTTTTCGTAGAATATATTCATTTTCTCGTGCGAACTTGTTTCGGGTTTTTTACAAGCTCTTCCTTGGAGCTATGGCAACATTGGCAAACCTGACCTAATATATCTTAAAAAAAGGACATTTTCACCGCATCGTGTGAGCAGGTATAGCCGTAGCGACAGAAATCATGACATTTTAGGACATTAATGTCATAACTTTACTGGCTCCGTGAGATCGAGGCTTAACTATCATAGGTGTCACAAACTTCACATAACTGTCGTTGAACTATTTTCCAAAGACTCAAAGTTAAATGTGTTTCGGCTTATTCTATTCATGTTACTGTAGTTTAATAACCAAGAAATTCTGGGAATAATACATGGTTCAAATGTTTTCAAGACAAATGCAATGCCAAATTAAGTAATAATTTAATCTTGAGAATGATTTCTTCAAATTAAATTGTAGGCATTATAGACGAATTCTTTTAAAATCACTTCACAAAGACCTCAAGCTAGAGTTGAATTATATCGGAGATATGATTAAAGAACACCCAAAGACATACCAGTTGTGGTAAGTTTGATATCTAATATTTAAAGAAACTTGCCACACGCCTCTTAGTGAATTTTTTTGTAATTAGGCATCACAGAAGTGTTATTGTTGATTGGCTTCAGGACGCCTCTGAAGAACTTTTATTCACAGAAAGGATTCTCATGGGCGATGCGAAAAATTACCATGCGTGGCAACACAGGTAGGAAATTAAATTTCAGGCGCTTAAACTCGAGCACTACTTAATAACAGTTCATTTTAGGCAGTGGGCCATGCGTAATTTTGAACTGTGGGATGGTGAATTGGAATATATCAATCGCTTGTTAAAAGAAGATGTACGCAACAATTCTGCCTGGAACCAACGATACTTTGTCATCAGTAGCACGACCACGTATGTGGATGAGGTTCTAAAAGACGAAGTGGCGTAAGTTGGTGCAGCGAGGCATTTTTTAGCATTTTACTACTTTGTTACTGCAGAATGCTTTATTGTTAATTTGGTTTGATTTGTATCCGTATAGATTCACCATGGAATGCATCAAAAAAGCAGTTCATAATGAAAGTGCTTGGAACTACCTAAGTGGGTAAGGTGAAAAATAGTACATAAATGGGTAACTGAACACCCCCCCATTTTACTATGGGGATATCTGTTGACGAGCACAGCACCTTTAATAATTAAAATTTTGAAGAAAAAATAATTGTTAATAATTCTGTGCTTATATATCTAGTGCACAAAGACCATGTTTTTTAAGAATATGTCCCGTTATTGTTAAATTTAAAAAAATTTGGAGGGCATTACACGTAGCTAAGTCTTTGCTGCCGCCTGGTGTCAGCTACCTGCAAATTATCGTCGCGTTTTTTGCAAACTTCAGTTTTTTAACAAGGACAGCAAATTAATTAATATATTTTAATTTTAAAACGTGAATAATTTATCCAGCAAGGGCACAGATACATTTTTATTCATGTCTAGTTAATATTGAGTAAGTAGGCAATAATTTTTTTGAAACGCAACGATACATTGCAGATGGCTACACCAGGTGGCTGCAAAGACCATGCAATACACCTTCGAAATTTTAAAAAAAATTCTTATTTATTAATTTAAAAAATAATGGGACATTTTCTGTGCACTGAATATACAAGCTCAGAGTTATTACCAATTTTTTTTATTCAAAATTTTAATTATTGAAGTCGCTGGGCTCGTCAACAGATTTTGCCCATAGGAAAGTGTAGTGTTTAGTTCCCCCTTAATTAAAGTTTTCAATTATTTCTATAATTGAATTGCTGTATCTCATTTTTAGCATCCTCTTTGAAAAAGATATTTGCAAATATCCCGGATTGAAAGACTTCACGCTGAGTTTATACAATGCCACGGAGCGATCATCGTATCTGCTGTCATTTATGATTGACTTACATGAAAATGAGTTGGAACTAGGTTGTGAGAAAACTGAAGATGTGCTGCAGAGGGTGGTACTTGTAAGTATTATTGTAGTTTCACGCATCTAGAGGCAGTAAATTTTTGCATTTACTATCTACATCTCAAATGTAAAAGTTCTTTGTGATCCCACCGCTTTACAAGTTTCATTAATAGTTGGTAAGGAATTACTAGCGTGATCTGATGTAATTTTTGTTGTTCTTTCGTTTAGTTGTGCAATAGTTTGGAGAAAGAACACGACACCATTCGATGCGAATATTGGAAATTCGTGGCTCGTAATCTGGCTCAAAAATATGGCAAGATTGAAGACACGGCATAGGTATGATGGCACACATTTTGGTCATTTTGCAAGTTTTTGCGCAGAGAAACAAAAACTGTCACTCTATAAACTAGATGACAAATTACGTTTTTTATGCTTTTAAAAGTGGACTCCAAACATGTTTGGTCACATCTCCTACTTAATAAAAAAAAATGTAGTGCACACCCTTATTTAATAACAATGTATTCTCATCCCCGGGATAATTAAATATTCAAACGTGATTTTTATTACAATTATTATTCATTTATAAACACTTTACTTGCATTTTAATATAGCATCACATCATTAAATTGCATACAATGAAAGGAGTTACTATGTGGATTAAACCCAAGACCAAAATTCCGGTTTTCCAGTTTCAAAGACTGCCACGTAAGTAAATGTTTAGCACAAAGTAGTCCGTAAAGCGTTTTTTTTTTGTTTACCCTTGGCAACATTTAGTTTACATCATGTATTTAGGTAATCTTGTGACCCGCGGTACTCTGTCCTAGTCTGTCAAAGTGTTTTTGCATCCTTATTGGCAGGACCACGTTAAGTCCTGTAAAGGCCCTTAGGCATTCTAAATCCCGGGGACCTTTCCTAACCAACATTTTTTTATTAAACAAACAGAAAAATTATTCTTTTTAAAGAAATTATCATGTTAGAATAACTGGAGGGACAAATCATCATTTGATGACTGGCTCCGGCAATGTCTGGTATCGGGCTTTATTCATTGTTGCTGCCGTGGGGCCCTTAAGACGGGTCACTACCGCCCAACTTACAAAAAATGCAATGGCAAAATTGCGTTAAAGATCCAGATTCTTTACAAATAAGGATTTGATAATAAAAACAGTTTTGCCTTGCAAAGAAATTGACCTGCGATAGAAAATAATTGCATTAGGTAAAAAACGGAAATATGCATTTTGTTATAAATGTTTTTAATAAAACATCCTACAAAATTTGAAAGTTTTAATAAACGCTATTCAAATAAATTAAAAATAATCAAAAATTGCAAACCAAAAAAGTACAGGCAAGCCATATCTGTATTAGCTAAATTTCTATTGAAGAATGACAAAAATCCATTAAGATTTATTTTGATTTTTCAGAACAAGTCTAAAAACCTGCGATTCTTCAATACAAATTTAGCATACACAGATATGGCTTGCCTATACTTTTTTGGTTTGCGATTTTAAATTTATTTGAATAGCGTTGATTAAAACTGTTTTACATTTTCTAGGATGTTTTATTAAATCATTTATAAAAAAATGTATATTTCCGTTTTTAACTAATACAATTATTTTCAGAGTTATTCATACAAAAGTGCTTTTGTCAATACTTTTTGGTGCCACTGTATTTGCAAGACGCCTGCTGTTCCCGCCCTTTTTCAAAATTTCTGGTTACCATATTACCAATGGCTGTTTTCTCGTCGGCGTCACCATCATATGACGTCACTGAAGTACTTGGCCACACGTGACACTTCTGCGTGCTTCCGTTACCCTATCGGTACGCGAAAACGCGTATCGCCATCATTTCGAAATGTAGTCTTTCCATGATCTTGCAAGTGCAATGACCTCAGCTGCAAACTTAATTGTCTCAACAGTTGGTAAAATAAGGCATCTGTGTTTGTGAATTTTCTGGATTTTACTTCATAAGGATCTTTTTTCCAAGTTCTGGCAACGTGGAAACTTGACGGTGGATATACTCTTTTACTGAGAACATATAGGTATGGATTTGCACCGGCATCACGTACAGTTTAATGCGTATTTTAATTATCATTGACCATGGACTCAACGCGTGCCCGTTCCTGCATGCCTTAATTTTCTGTATACCTTACTATATATATTACACAAGTAATTAACTTAATTGTTAAAATCATTGCTTCAAGCTAGTCATGCAGCAGCATAATAAGTGCGGTGTAATTTTAAGAAATATCATGGGATTCATGGGCAATATTTCAGAACTGGAATTTACACAAAAAATTTCGCCACCAGTGGCGCTATGTTCATGCGCATGTGCAGTATTCTACTACTAGATACAAAAAAATTCCGTAGATGGCGCCACCGCGTTTGACGTTGACTCGATCGTAGCACGTGCTGCAAGTCAATACATGTACAGTCAATATGTTCCTTCAAATTGCTTCAATCCCTTCATGGAAGATACAGTGTATGCGTGCATCAGTGTTCGTACAGGGCCTTGAAAGTCCTTATGAAGTGCGTACTTTTGCTTGAATGAGTTTCAAGGCCTTGAAAAGTACTTA
The DNA here is from genome assembly GCA_034698905.1 of Xestoiulus laeticollis. Classification (NCBI taxonomy): domain Eukaryota; kingdom Metazoa; phylum Arthropoda; class Diplopoda; order Julida; family Julidae; genus Xestoiulus; species Xestoiulus laeticollis. Next base: position 6,037 of record JAQGCC010004364.1, on the reverse strand, counting down.
TTTTTTTAAATCCGTTAAAGTGCTTGAATGGTTTTTACTTTTGGAAATTCTGATGACCAGATAAAGTTCATTTGATGTTTTTATTTTTAGAAATGTGGTTCTTGCTTGTGGGACAGGCCTGCTGAGAGAGTTGGGGGAAGGGTGTGGGGTGCACAATTCCTCATGATTTTGAGTTTCCAACTGTTTTCTCTTGCTTTTCCCATTTTTCGCTAATTTTTTACTATTTTTCTGTTATTCATCCCCCCCCCCCCCCGTCATCCCCACCCCCAACCGATTTCTTTCATGTTTTCCCTGTTTTCCTCACGCGTTTTGTTTTTCTCTCAAAAATTTCTCATTATTTTTTTGTGGTTTTGTTTTATTTATTGCGTATTTCTTTTTAGGTCTACTTGTTGGTATATTTTTTTTTGTTATTTTTCTCAAGATTTTCCATGTATCTACCAGTTTTTTTCCAAAACACTGGTAAAATCGACCCTATTCCTGAAATGGTCCTTATTTTTTTTTTTACAGCACCCTTGAAAAGTCATTAAAATACTTTTTGGGCTTGAAAACCTGTACGAACCCTGGTACATGTAGGCATCCATGCCTCAACAGATATCTAGCACGGAGGATGCGGCCGTATTACCACTTGCCAATAAGTTGTGAATTGGCGATAAACCTTGCCAATCTTGAGTCCTCTTTATTTTGACACTACATTATATATTATAACAGCTAGCAAAACTTGCATGACTTTGTGTCATAAAAATAGATAGATTTTGATGGGAAGAAATGGGGGTCTCATTTGGTCGAAGTTTCTGTACTTTCAGAAAAGCCCAAAATTGAAGTTCTACAAAAAGTTTCTCGCATTGCTATTTTAGCATCTATGTGTAACCTCTATTAATTAAAATTACAGAACAATTATATACTTGAGCATTAACGATAATGGTATATATGCCATTAACGTCAAGTACTTTGAGGTCATTTTTTATTTTTTTTTACTCGCATCACTTAATCTATTTTTAAAATAACCTTGCCTGTTGGAATTAATAAAATTCCCATCATAAAACATATCTAAGTAGACTATCACACTTAAAACCGGTTGTTTAAAGTTCCTGCATTGCATAGAATCTCATTATCAGCTGCTCAGTATCATTCGACCTAAGATCCAAGTTTTATTTCTTGTAGGAATCAAGTCTCGTATATTTGGGAGAAGCCTCTAAAAGATGTCTTCTTTGCCAAGAATAAACATAAATGAGCCTCGCTACGACCAAAGTACCTATTCTGGACGGGCTAAGCATTTCTTTTCCATCACTAACCCTTTGAACTTATTGTGTAGTAATGAAGAGCTTGAACGAGCAAAGTACATAGTGCAAAAGTACAAGTAAGTAGTTTCGTGATTTATTCCCCATGAGCACCTAGATTATAGAACATTGTATGAGGACATAGCATAAATATTCTATTATTTGTTTAATTTTTTTGTTTATGTATATGTACTGTGTATTCCATTTCATGATATGGCTGTAAAGTTTATAATTGTAGAAGGTCTGGTAAAATTTACGGACATATTTCCATGAAATATAATATACATAAACACAATTTTAAACAAATAATATAATATTTATGCTCGATCCTCGTACATTTCATTTGTTCCTATCAACTTCCAAAATTAAATGAAAAAATAATTTAGAAAAAAAAGACACCCCTATCTGCAACACTTTTAAAATAAGAATTATTTGATAAAGTTTCACGGGTGTATTGCAGAAAAAACTTCATCCTGCAATACACCCGCATAATTTCAAAATGATTTTATTTATTAATTTAAAAAATACCTGAATAATTGATACAAATGTACTGTGTCCTAGAAAAAAAAATAGAGAATTTCTAAAAATTAATCTTTTTCTAAAATTTGTGTTTGAACATTGCACAAATAGCCCATCGCTTAAAACTTTAATTGTAAAATAATTGTTAATTGTTTTGTTAAATAATTATTAGTCTCAGAAAAATCGAGAGATGCTTTTAATTTTCCTCAGGATACTAGTGTGTAAAAATTTTTTTCTCCATAGATCCGGAGCTTCCCTTCCTGATCTCACAGAAGATGATATCTGGAAAGCTAAAAATGTTTACGATTCAGCTTTTCATCCAGAGACTGGAGAAAAGATGTTTCTTATTGGTAGGATGTCTGCCCAAGTACCCATGAACATGAGTATTACAGGTTGCATGATGACATTTTACAAGTAAGAGGATTTTGATACGAAATTGGTCATTTGGAAAATATGGCCTGTCACTTTTTGTTCCATGTTTGTTTTTCAGGACCGCACCAGCGGTAATCTTTTGGCAGTGGATCAATCAGTCATTCAATGCATTAGTCAACTATACGAATCGAAGCGGAGACTCTCCCATTCCAATATCGTAATTATTTTGTTTCCAAAAAATGTTCCATGGGAATAGGTAGCATCGGATATTAATTTGTTTTTCTGTTTAGACAAATTGGAGTTTCGTATGTGCTTGCCACTAGCGGTGCGCTTATTACTGCACTGGGTCTTAACAGCTTAGTTAAGGTAAGTGTAAGATGGAAGAATTACAATTAAATTTAATAGTTTATTTACATTTGCTGAAAAGATTGTCTTTTTAGTTGAGTACAGATTACTTTATATGAACAGATCTATACACATGTTCAGGAATTCATTGCATATTTTGGAAATATTTTTTTGAAAAATGATAGTTATATCTATAAACGTTTTATAATGCATGAAGAAAAATTGTAAAAAAAAAGGATTTTCAAAGTCATCAAATTAAATTAAGAGGGTTGCATACAAGAACAAACCTTTTTTCTAAATTATTTTTATTTAATTTTGGAAACTGATAAGAACAAATGGAATGAACGAGGACCTAGCATAAAAATTTTATTTCTTTAAATTTTTTTGTTTATTTATATGTATATTCCATTTCATGGAAATACGGTCTGTAAAGTTTATAATTGTAGAGGGTCTGGTAAACTTTACGGACATAATTCCTTGAAATGAAATATACATATACATTAAGAAAAAAATTAAACAAATAATATAATATTTATGCTAGGTTCTCGTACAGTCAATTTGTTCTCATCAGTTTCCAAAATTAAATTAAAAATAATTTAGAAAAAAATGCTTATTAAGGTATGCAACCCTCTTAAATACTTATATTGTTGTCAGAACTAACCCAATTGTAAAATTTGCAGGGAAAGTTAGATCCTTACATATATACAATAGTGGTAATTTACAGCAATTTTATCTATATTTTACGGTTACATGGATCATTTAAAAATATTGTTTCAATTGCCTAAACATATTTCAGAATATACTATTTGTTTTCTCCCCATCAGTCGGCGCCACCATTAATTGGAAGATTGGTTCCATTTGCCGCAGTAGCCGCAGCAAATTGTGTTAATATTCCAATGATGAGATTAAGGTAATGCTTGGAATTTAAAAAAAAACAGGTACATAAACAACTTATACCACAATTGATATGTTTTTGAAAATACAATTGAGAAATTATTGTTGACATGAATTTCTTCGGATAATCTACGATGTAGTGTACTAGGTAAAAAGCATCCAATCATTTTTCAAAATTTTTTAGATATATTGTCAAAATTAAATGAATTACAAATTTATCCATTATTTTCTCCAACCGTTGTTTGTATTTATATGTGTAGCGTTTCTCTTTTAGAGAGTTGCGTATGGGTATTCCAGTAACCGATGAAAATGGCAACAAATTAGGGGAATCAGTTGCTGCTGCAAAATTGGGAATCACTCAGGTTGTTTTATCTCGAATCATAATGGCTTCACCTGGAATGGGTAAATGAGAATTTTTCCTAAATATTTGTACACCGTTTAGATACAGCAGTTTTCATGACAACTTGAATTGTTCTCTTTTTTAGTTATCCCGCCAATCCTTATGAATTATATGGATAAACGCAATATTTTAATAAAGGTAATTTTTAAACAGATAAAGATTCGACAGTGTTAGAAATTTATGGGAATTCTAATATTATGACTTCTTTTTAATAGAAATATCCATTTTTAAATGCTCCTATCCAAGTCGCCTTATGCGGTATCATGTGAGTAAAAATAGAAAGGTGTTATTCGTTTTTAGAATTATTTTCTAATTTGTCGATATACTTTTTAGTTTAACTTTTGCCACACCAATGTGCTGCGCTTTATTTCCGCAAAAAAGGTGAGTTGAACAATTTTATTAGTAATATTTAGCTAATTTGCATTCTAAATAGTCTCGGGTAACAAATTAGTTAAAAGGGATTGTTTACTATTAGCAGTACTTAGTTACAAAAATTTAAACAACTGAAATATTCTATTTACAGTTCAATATCAGTTTCAAGTCTGGAACCGGAACTACGGGATACTATTTCAAAGCTTCCAAATCCACCTATAGTGGTCTATTATAATAAAGGGCTCTAATTCTCCTGTAATAATAGTAGCACCATGCAGGAATACGGTAGTTTTTAAATGTGTAACTTAACCAAGATACCATGTAAGGTAAAATTAATTGTGAAATTATATCAACCTTATGCGTGTCTTTCGTGTATTTGTTTCATGGCAAACTTCAATCGTGATAAAGAAATCCTTCGAAACACTAAAAAAGTCTCGCCATTCCATTCTACTAAGGAAAATCAACCACTTGAAGATGGTGAGCATTGTCTTTTGAACTTTCATCTTTCCAATTTCAACATCGAAAACTGCCTTTATGACTAAATCTACTAAAAATTAAATTTCAGTAACTTATCAAGGCGTGGTTCGGGACCTACATATATATATATATATACCCGGAGAATTTTTTTCTATCGTTTTCTGGGGTTTTTATTTGTGAGAAAAACCCGGGCTCGACCGAAATTCCTGGGACACACCCAACGGTCAACCAAAACGAAACGATCGAACCAAGGGAAAAAAATTCTCCAGGTAATTCTCATATCTCATGGGGGTTGGTGCGATGAAAATACAAAATTCTGTAGGAATTTACACTAATCAGGAACTTTAACCTCAGTCTCTTTGGAAAAAAAAAATCGGTATGCCCAATCTACAATACCAAAGCATTAGAAAAATTTGAAATTGGCGCCATTATGAGGCAAGTGCTGCGGACATATTGCATCGTACTATGTTCGGATATTCAAGGCAAAATCTTGAACATTCTCGCAGGTTCTGACTACTAGATTTTTATTATCCGAATGTGAACTAATTGATAAAAAGGTTGGCGGGGATACTAGTAGAATTTCGTCGACCGATACGGGACAGGGGTTAATAAGTTTAAGATGGCGTTTTTCGGTTCTTTAAAGTTATGTACACGTTTATCCATGAAAAGAACTAAGGTTTCATCCAGATTTTGCGATGAACGTTATAAAGCGATCTGCACGTTTTGTAAATTGGATAAAAATAAGTCAAATGATTTATCCGCGTTGTTCATGCCTGTTCCAATGAAGCCAGCTAACAATAACCCTGACGATATCAATTTTGGCGAAGAACTCAGTGGCAAACTTAAAAAAGGTATTCAAATAAGACTATTCCTATTTATTGACTCTTCTATGCAATCCATATCAATTGAAATAACAAATAATTTAGATCAATTTGATGCAATCCACGTGCTAGATGGATTAGTTTCTCCTATATTGGGCGGAGCAAGACTAGTGGATTTTCTAATGCTAATACTTTTTTTAGATTTTCTAATACTGTTGACCAGTGTTAAAAGTGTTTCCCAAAGTGATCAATTTGGACCCCCCGGGCATGCAGTGGCGGATTTAACAAGGGGGCAAATGAGAACTTGCCGCCTGGGCCCCATAGCCCCTTTATACCTGGTCAAATGGGCCCCATAGACCTTACCCCTGGTCAAATATGGGTCCCATAGCCCCTTTCCCATGGTCAAATGGGCCCCATAGCTCCTTACCCCTGGTTAAGGGGGCGATCCCCAATGGTTAAGATAGGGCCGAATTTAGAGTTGTCGTTTTTCCCTTTTGTTTTTAAAATTTTTTGAAAATTTTTTTTTAAAAAAATTTTTTGAAAAATCCTTTAGGTGTGCA
>JAQGCC010004363.1:0-13304 GCA_034698905.1 Xestoiulus laeticollis | reverse complement strand
CAAATTTGTTATTTTCTTTAAAACAGGCTATCAAGAAATTCCAGGAATGAAAACCTTGCGGGCAACCTCGTAACGCTTTCGTAGAGATGTTATCGGGATAAAAGATTGAGCTCGAAGGGAGAGCAAATACATGTTAAATCAACGAGGAAAAACTAAGATCTTACCTCAATAAATAGCGAAAGGATGAAATGAGCGAGAGGAAAAGCCAGAAGCAGCACGCGGAAATAAAGTCCGTCCCATCCAGGTTTTAAGACGAGCTATCAAAACAAAGCAAGTAAGTTTACAAGGAATTGACGAATAAACAAAATCGAGAACATAAATAAGATTTTCCTTACGTGAAAGAAACTGGCAACGTATTCGCCGGGATATAACAGCAAGAAGACGGAAAAGGCGGTGAAAACGATCAAGGTTATCAGCAACGGAACTGCGAAAAATGACGGATCCACGTTAGAAACTGCGATCGATCGATAAAAAATAGACTTTTTTAAGACGTGCACTTACAGTTAGTGTAAATCGGTTTTCTGAAGGGTTTAGCTTTGGAAAACGCCACGCCGACGATCAAATATTGGAAAGACGAGACGCAAAACACCACGGAGTTTTCGTATCCCGCCGTGAATTTTATTTCCGGTTCGGGAGGAACGTGCGCGTACCTAAACGAAACAAACAACCCGAGCGAGGAAAACATTTTAACCCACACTTAGAAATCACTTCCAACGTTTGTTTTAAGAACGAAATGACGGTCAGAAAACTCACCACGGCTGATTGAGCAGTAGAACGAAAGCTCCGATTTGTACGACGGCAGCCAGAAAAATCTGTAAAAATATGGAAGCCATCACGCTCGACCCCAACAACCTCCCGTTGGGCCGAGCGGGAACGAGGGTGTCGTACGCTTTGGTGTAACCCACTGAAAAATAGGAAAACGATTTTAAAAGCGTTTAATAGACTACTCGAGCCTCGACGTATGGAAAAGTACTCACTGAAAACCGCCATGCACGACGTTATTGCCAAGTCGATGTACAGAAATTGAGAATCGGCGAGGTTCGTGTGATACTGAAAACCGCGAAGAAGAAGAAATTTAAAAAAAAATCTTCGATAAAAGGATGTTGGGATTTGGTAGTTAAAGCGAAGACGTACGGTGTAGAGCAGAAGGACGGACACGAACTGGATGATGCTGTACAACGCCATGAATTTAAAGACGCTGAAGGAGGTGACGAGGGCGCAACGGCCTTCCTTGATGAGGTTCACAACGCACTCCACGTTCTGGATCTTGCAAGTGAAAGGAGCAGCGACCGATGCCTCTGCCTCCGACAGAGAAATTCCCACGTGAGCCGCTTTGAGGGCCCCGCAGTCGTTGGCTCCGTCTCCGCACATTCCGACGATGTAACCTTGCTGTTGCAACAGTTCGATCAACTGGGTCTTTTGCTCCGGAGCCATCCTGGCAAAAACAGTTCCTCGGATCGCCAACTTTGGGAAGAGAAAAAAACCAAGAGTCTCAGAAAACCCACATCCCAGACTCTCGAGAGGAGAAAAAAAAAAGCCCTACGAACTACCTTGGACATGATATCTGGGAAATATTGCCGGCATACGGCGAAAGACTTTCCCTCCGTGGCGAAATGATAATAACGCTTGGCATCGTCGGAGCGCGAGGCAATCTGTAGACGGTATATACGAAAAATCGGTAAACTGAAGATCATTAAACGTAGCTACAAGAAACATAAGAAGCAAAGAGGCGAGACTGTTATACTAACGTTACGCCGAAGAGGATCGACCGCGCTTTCGACGCTCGTGTCCCACTCGATGCGAGCGGGGGTCTCGCCCTCGGGAGCAAAGGCCTTCAAAATGACGATGTTGTGATTGGCGGGGACCATGGTGCATTCTCGAGCCACGCTGATGGCAGTGTGCATGTTGTCGCCCGTCACCATCACGGAACGGATGTTGGCGTTTTTCAGGATGCGCAGGACGGGAGTCGTTTCCGGTTTCAGCGTGTTCTGCATGACTAGAAGACCCAGGAAACGCAAGTCTTTCTCCACTTTGTCTCTGAAATGAGAAGGACTCTTAAGCGACGGACGCGGAGGAGCCGCGCGTACAGCTGAAAAGGCACGAGCTTACTCGCAAACCCACCTTTTGATTCTCTGCAGGTGATGCCACGTTATCTTCGAAGGCAGCTCTTGCCACGCCAACGCGATGACTCTGAAACCTTGGATGGTGTACTGGTGGAGCAAGGCGTTGATGTTCTCGGGCACTAGGCGGATTATTATAAAACCGAACTATTTAGTAAAATCTCCAGGAAAACGTCCGGATCGAAACGTGCGACGCACTTACCGGTGTCGGCAGAGCACAACGTGATGATCTTCTCCGGAGCACCTTTCACGTAGATGTCCATGTGGTTCTTGCCGAGAGTCCGCGTGACGACGCTCATCATTTGCAAGCTGGAGGAAAACGGAAACTGGCGCACGATTCCGATCTCGTACGGGACCTTGGCAGATTACACGAAAACATTAATTCGCATTCACGTAACACGAGAAAGGAAGGACACTCGTGGCAATGTCGAGCTGGTCTCGGCTTGATAACGATTTATAAAAACGTTATCAAACGCTAGAGATATCGACGAAACAGTATTTCGTGCAGGAAGTAAAGTGCGGGAACGATCCCATCGAACGAAACGTGCGGGTGCTGGACATTTCTGGAAATTTCAAACCTGCATTTCGGTCAAGGCGATGCCTTCTTGGGTCATTCGTTCGTAATCGTCGCCGTAATCGTCCACGGTCACTGGCTTGACCACCGTCGGAGCGAGCGTGTCGTAGCGTTTCTGTTCTTGATCGGTTTCCATCAAAAGCTAACGCGAGCGAAACCGATACGGGAAAAAAAACACTCCGAACTTATAAAAAAAAAATTGCAAATTCTTCCTCGAAATGAAAATTACTGAAAGCGAGTTTAGTCAAAACTATACTATCGCTAATTTTGTGCATAGATTAGTTTTCGTAACAATTCTAGCACTAAATAGACAAGAAACAGCGACGAGAAATGAAGCCGAAGCCGAAGCCAACACAACGAAAAGCCACGAGTGAACGTAAGATGAAAAGCCAAGCGTGCCGTCTAAAGCTAACCTGCGTTTGCGTGCGGGAAGAAAGCTGTTGAAGGGCTCGTGCGGGACGTACGACACTCGGCGCGAGTCGGTCGTAGAGGGTCGTCTCCTCTCCGGCTTCTTCTATTTCCTGAGATTAGTTAACGAACGATGAAAGGCGGAAGAAAAATGGATGAAAAGTGCAAAACGAAATTCAATACGATCGCGTTAGTTATAAGACGAGGACTCTTCTTTCGCCTACATACTCTTGAAGCGAGAAATATGTTTTATAACAAACTTCTTACCCACTTGGTCGCCTCGAACATTTTCACGTCTAACGGGTCGCCCGTCAGCTCGCCGTTAAGCATAGTTAGCGAGTGACACGAGGCCATCGCGGCCAAAAGCGGAGACAGTCGAGGAAGATCCGTGGGACGCGCGACTACGGCTTCGAAACTGAAACGGGATGTCATTTAAACAACTCGCTAGACAAGTCTCGGTTTAGACTTTAGTAAGATTATGTAACAAACCTTCGATCGTTAACCGGAATAACGCCCCAAAAATCCAGCCCGTCTTCGGTCAACGTCCCGGTCTGCGAAAGAAAAAAAAAACCAAAAGATAAAGTCTCAATTCGTAATCTCAGTACGAGGAAATATAGCCGAAAGTAACCTTGTCGAAGCAGAACAGTTTGATTTTCCCGCACACGTTGATTCTGGGTGGACTTATGCAAAATATGTCCTTCTTCCGGAGCCGGTTCTGGGCGTGGACGGAACCAACCGTTATCGCGGCTGGCAACGCGGGCGGAACTGCGATCGTGATGACGTCCAGAATGCGCTTGATGATAAAGCCGGCAGAAGCCTAAAAGCGGAAGAAAATAAAAGCGGTTAACCTCGCGAGAACTTCACCAGACAATAACAAGATTACGGTTCGACGGATCCTCACTTTTCCCTGAATAAAAATCACGGCTCCGTAGACCATTCCCACCGTGGCGATGAGCGACAAGATGCCCACGAACTTGATGGAGTCTTTATAAAATTTGAAATCGATCGGTTTGGGATGCAAAATGGAGCGAATCAATTCTCCTTTGGCAGTGCTGTACCCTGAAAATTACAAACGGACAATTTTGATTTTAAGGATTTCAGGATAACCGAACGAATCCTCGGAGGGTTTCAAGAAGCTTACCGGTCCGAACTACGACGGCCATGACGCGGTTGCTTCCGTAGTACCTCGTCTGGATGACTTTGGTTCCGCTGAACAGAGTGTTGCGCTTGTGATTTTCAGCGCCGTACATTTCTCCCTCGTCTTGAAAGGTCAGCGGAGTTTTGGTGACAGGAACGCTCTCGCCTGAAAAAACACGTACACGATCAAAAAAACAACATTCTCTTGCAAAAATGGTAGAATGCTGACGGGGAAACTGGATCTTACCGGTGAGCATGCTCTCGTTGACTATGCAGTTGCCGGCGACGAGGACGGCGTCGCAAACCATGGTGCATCCCGCAGGAGGAATTATCAAAACGTCGCCGGGAACCAAGGAAGAGGAAGGAACGTCTATCGCTAGTGATAAAAACAGTGCCATCAGCGATTAAAGAATCTAATGATTCCTAAAGACATATATGCGATTCGTGATGCACCCGCATTTATAGTATAGCGGCGCAGCAAAGAATAGAGCATCACATGATTCTAGCATGAATCAAGGACACGAACGAATTTGGGTAAAAATAGCGCTTTCAGCGATTAAAGAATCGAATGATTCCTAAAGTCACACCTGCGATTCGTGATGCACCCACATTTATAGTATAGCGGTGCATCAAAGAATAGAGCATCACATTATTCTAGCATGAATCCAGGACACAAACTAATTTCGGTATAAATAGTGCTATCAGCGATTAAAGAATTTCTTCATTCTAGAATGATTCCTAAGGTCACACCTGCGATTCGTGATGCACCCACATTTATAGTATAGCGGCGCATCAAAGAATAGAGCATCACATGATTCTAGCATGAATCCAGGACACGAACTAGTTTGTCTTTTCTAGAATCATTCCCGATTTTAATGAGTTCTGAATGGCATCGAAAACCAGATGTTCGATTGCAATCATTTATAAAAGAATCATTCTAGAATGAAGCGATTCTTTGATATAGCACTTATGTTTTTACCCGAAACGAGAAACAGATTCTCATTAACGCTTGAATTCTACGACGAAGGAAGAAAGCAGTTAAAGCACTAACCCGCATCGTGTTGAAGAATCGTCACCGTGCTGGCAGTCGAAGCGCTAACCATGGAATGTAGGATTTGACTTTGCTAAAAGTTTAAGAAACCGTTAAAAAAGCGAAAGGTTAAAAGAACCGAAACGAGTGGATCAAAGAGACTCACCTTGCGCGTCTTGTATAAAGACACGCTGATGGACATAAACGACACGAGGAAAATGCACATCGCGAAATAATAGTAATCGTCGGTGGACCACAAAACCACGCTGAAGATTTGAAATATGTAAAATGGATTCAAAACCTCGTCGACTAATAATTTCCAGTATGACTTGATTTCCACGTTAATGGCATTCTCGCCGAATATCACAGATCTGGAAAGCGAGAGTTTGAAGTAAGATTTGCGAGACTATAGAATCGTACAAAGCGGGACGGAGATGTATATAAAAAAAGTACCTCTCTGCTTGCTGCTCCTCGGTAAATCCTTTAAATCTCTCATAAAAATCTTTACACGTTATATTCTCGTCGTAACCCCTGCGATTTAAGGAAATTTCATCGTTAAACTGCATAAAAAAGGCAATTTTGCTAATAGAGTAAGCTTACCTGAGTTTTTCAAACATTAAAATACTTTGGTTCCACACATACTTTACATGCTGATGCATAAAATATTTTAAAAAACACCCCTGAAGTTAAAGAAAAAAACATTAATCTAAGTTTTACGAGAGTCTGGATGAGGTTTAAAACGTCGCTAAGTTTACCTCGTGAAGAGCGAGTTCATCGAAATCGCCTAATCTTCGGTTAATAAACTCATCGGTTAAAGGCAGCGATAAATGTAGAAATTCTGGAGGACATTTCTTCAGTATTGCGATTTTGATTTTCACCACGAAGTATTGACGTTGAATATTCTAAAGAAGTGAAAAAGCAGCGCTTAATAAAATTCTGCACGATCAATTGATAAAAAATCCTTTCGAGGACACTTAAAATGACAGGTATCCCAGCCACTTTAAGGGATAAATATGTAGGAATTATAGGACATTTTCGCAAAATTATAGAAAAATATAAGACATTTTCGTTAAAAATATAGCACATTTCTTTGAAAATATGAGATTTTACTTTCAAAATAATCGTTTTTTAATTTTCCTTAGATTTTTTAAAGTTTTTATGAATTTTTGGATGTTTTTTTTTTAATATTTTGAAAGTATATTTGTAAATATTTTTTTAGTTTTTGTTAGACTTTTTAAGAGTTTTTGCTTGTTTTTTTTTTTATATTTTGAATGTATATTTGTATCTCTTTTTTTTTAATAGTTTTTTATGGGTTTTTGCATGTTTTTTGAGATTTTGGATGATTTTTTCTAAAAAAAACATGCAAAAACCCATAAAAAAATTACAAAATCTAAAAAAAACTAAAAAGTTTTTGAAAAATCATATACCTTCAAATATTCTGGTAAATATTTTTCTACATGGTCTACATGGTTGTAGCTTATAGAACTCACTGCACAATGGCACGAAAATACTCAATTTGAAGTATTTAAATCTTCAAATTCTCATTGTTATTATAATTTTGCACGAAATTTATAGTAAATATAGGACAGTTTAAGGAAATATAGGATAATATAGGACAACATTAAAAATATAGAAATTTAAAGGAATTATAGGACGGCTGGGATACCTGAAAATCTAAATTCATCTGTTCTTACCCTAAGTAAGAGCGCGTCGGCATCGGCCAGTTCGCAGACTGACCACCGCCACCAGATGCCCCATTCCGGTCTCCAGTAGACGAGGAGGAGAGGGAAACCCAAGTTCAAAACCACCCACACGTAGAAGAAAAAACTCTTCAGAATACTTCTGCGGTAACCCACGCATTCCTGTAAATAACGAAATGAAATTTTAGTTTTCACAAGAAATGAAACTCGCGTAATTTCAAACTTTCCCCGTTGCCATCAAACGCGAGTCGAAGAACCTAAGTGCGGTACAGAAAACCAAAACTGATAACTTTTCAGATGATGGCAACAATTTCTGACGCGGCACATCCGAGCGGAAACTGAAAAATGAGAAAGCGTACGTCCGGCTCTTACGTCGACACACCACCGAGTATCAACCGTTCGAGGATCCAGGCCCTAAGTAGCCTCAAAAGCACGCCACAAGGACTAAGGTCACAAACTTTCATCAAATCCAGGCATTCTAGTTCCGCAAACTCTTGCCGATCGCCGGTTGAAAAACTCTGCTCTACATTCCCGATGTCGATGTCATTCCAGCGGTTAAGTACGCATTAAACAATGCCGAAACCAATAAATACCAGGAATCAAAAACGACACGTACGCGCATAAGTCTCGAATGTCATCCGATGGATTCAACTCTAGCTCCTGTAAAAAAGAGATGAAATAAAAGCTCGTTCTTACGAGATCGTCGTCGTCGGTCGGGAGTTGCACGACCACCTGTTGAGCAGAAACCATGTTTTTATCCGTCTTCCTCGTGGGATGCAGAGCAGAAACTGGCTCATTCTGTCGACACCTCGCACTCGAGAACGAGCCGAAGTCGTTCTCTCCTCCCGATCACTTACGAAAGCGGGATTGTTGGAGAGTTGCATGCCACCCAAGAAGTCTCGTGCCGATAGACGCAAGTCGTAAACGAGAGAAATTGCGTCAACGGCAAGAATTAGTTATCGGGGAAGACACGGATATGCATGGATATGTACGTAACAACTCTCAGATTGTTAACGAGCGAAGAGGAAATAACAATTTCAATCGATGTCCTTGCCAAGATACGTACCACACATATACTTTCAATGGTGACAATTAACACTTTCGAGCACAAGGTCGATGAAATTGAGCGTAAAAATGCAGAATGGATGGATATATTACAGTCGCACTTACGAATCACACATTTTTATGTTGTCAAAAGGAGGATCTTCGAAGGACATCACAATAACGCATTGTTATGTCATATAATAATAGATGGATATTATAAAAGCCATTTCAGGAAGCAATCCCAATGACAATTAATGGCACTTTTTGCAAATTTAACAAAGATTTACAACAAAATAGAGATTGGCTCATTCAAATCACAGATGAATTTGGTCAGAATTTATAGAAATGTTGATCAATTTTCATGATTTCTAGGAAAACTGCCTCAAAGGGTTAAGTGCTGAACAGGCAGCGACGTCCTCAATTGGCAGTTTTTTGTCAAGGGTTTTAATTGTAAATTTTGCAGAAAGATTTTTCAAAACAGTAAGAAGGAAATTGTCACCATTTATTAAAAATTGCGTGAAATTTTGCTGAATGTTATCGACCCGCGCGTTGAAATGAAAAGGGTCAAAAGACACGACCTACATTAATTCAAGCGCCCAAAAGTGTTTGTCACGTGGTCACAAAAACGTGGTTTACCAAAATAAATTAATAAGGGGAAGAAAACTTTGATCGAAGCTTTTAGGAAAGTTGAAAGTTGAAAGTTTCCCCACATTTAAACTTATTTGTACCGGTGCCTGTAATAATCTTATTTTATCATTTTGCAAAAATGTGGATATTTGTCATTTTTTCATATTTTTCCCTCGCAGTTTCAACCCAAAAATTAAATTATTTTCCCACACTTATCTTAAAACAGATAAACCCAAGTTTGTTGTCTTATTTATATAATGACATTTTTAATGAATCTTTATTTCGATATTTTGGTTAGATTTTAACTAGACTAGATTAAATTATTTCTCAATGGCAACAACAAAATTTGATTTATAAAACGAAAACGCTACTTTCCATATCTAACCAAACTTTTCAAAAGTTACGAATTTTAGCATTTTAACATGTTTAAGAAGAGTTTCTAATTATTAATATTTGACCTACCAAATGTTCCGCAGTTCCATCATTGATAACGATGCTATCTGCTCCTTCCAACCGCGTGTACTGCATCGCCTCTGGATCTATACAATTGAATTACAAAATTTTCAACCGAATTTAACAAAATGCCTAAATTTAAAACTAAAAATAAGCAATTTCTAAACCAAAACGCGCTTATTACATTAGTTAAAATGGCAGCGTAGAATTCCTTCTAAACTTTGTCAAAAATGGTGGCAAAATCGAAGAAGGACCATGCATGCAGCGTCTTTTATAGCAGAAAATGAAGGTCCCTCCTACATGTATAATGGTCACATTAACTCATGGTCCAATCACAGTAGAAGAGGTCCAATGGTCAAGCACAATACATGCACTGAGACCAACCCTTTTGGTACCGGAAATGGATTCACTCATTGTATAGGCCGGGTCATTCTTGGACAGTTGGACTTTGGATGGAGTCAAAGGTCAGCGTACCTGTAGCTCTTTCTTACGCGTGATGCAAATTAACGGAGATCGAGGTCAAATTAGAAATAGAGCGATGTGCCCTTTGATAACTAAATCCCTCAGCAAAATCCGGCTTCGGAAGAAATTGGGAAACATTCAGACAAAATTTGCATAAATCTATACCATATTTTTTATAATAAGAAACGTTTTAAAATATATTTAAACGATATACACATGTACATGTAGGAGAATGTTATACACAAATAAACAGGAAAGGACTTAAAAATAGACTCAAAAGGACTCAAAAATATCTACATTACACATGCATCAAGTTTGTGAATATTTTCTAGTTATATTTTGGCTAGTAAGCCAAATTTTATTTCAACTTTTCAAAAAATTTATTAGAAAATCACATTATAAATAATTTTAAAATAATCTTAACATTTCAGTTAATATTAAAAATATAATTTGTCACAGAAGACTATTTCTAAACTTTCGGCCTTTAAATTCCTACAAGGATCTGGAGGAACAGTGATAGTATTAGGACCTTAATGATCCAAAATCATTGCAAAGTTCACAAATTGAATTTATAATAAATATACATGTAAAATAACAATTTTCGATGTTAGTTTAAGCCCAAACACGTTAATAATACTTGGAGGACCTTGGCGATTTATTTAATTAGGACACTTCTTTGGAGACACAGCTAAATTAGCCCAGCCTCATTCATATTTTTTTTGGATTTTGTCCCTTCCCTTAAAGACCTTAATGCCCTATATAACATTTTAAGAAACAGTTTTTTTATAGGTGACAATTACTGCATCCACTTATTAGGAAAGGTCAAAGGTCTGAATTAAGCTCGTCTAAAAAAAAGGAGGACGTGTTTCAACATGTCTCTTATCTTGGAGAGTCCAATTATGTACTTAAATGTCGAGTACGTTTTTGACATCCGTTCAAATTGACCCTTGAACTTCCATAGAACTCATTTATGCCATTGTCAAATCATGGACTATATACTCTAACAGTATATACTGCATCCCACTATATAAATGGGGCATGCACGTGGTCGCTTAATTATGATATTACTAGTATATGAGAGAAAATTGCACTCACCTCGACTCATATTCATGTTTTTCGCACTTCTTCATCCCAATGTAAACCATTTGCGTTTAATTAAAGCCAACTGCTTAACTTTATAAAGTAATTAATCAACGACGTGAAATTGCGACATTTTAGCTCCACATCAAACACACACGATTTTGTGAAATTTTTAGTTGTAAAACACCGTTAAAAAAAGTCGAAACAGCAGTAAACTATATAAATGTGCATCGTTTTTAAACAACACTTTCTCTCATTAAAAACTAAATTAAATTAATAATAATATGAAATTAAATAAAAAATGTAGCTTTTGGCATCAGCTGTAGAAAACTGGAGCAATGACGAAATGCACGAGGATCCAATTCCTATTCGGATATTGTGTTTCTAGGACATTCTAAGTAAAGATCTCGGCACTATTTCCGAATGCCAATCGCTTTCTCGCCTACTTTACCGTAAAATTGTAAAAAAATTATAGTTCAAAAAATAGTGTATCAAATTTCTTGAGCTAACTTTTTGATAAATAACTAAAAGATGTTTTTCCATGAAAATAGGCCAACCTAATAGGCAAATATGGAGCAGAAATCCGGAATATCCGAACGCTGCTTGACTATGGAGAGAAATCTTCAATCTTGATCTAGTCGCCATATTGAGAGTCTAAACATCGATTGTTACCAAGCTCGTTATGGCCGAATATCATCATGATTAATATGTAGTTTAATAATAGTAAACAATCTTTATAAATCCCATAATGTAATTCATTAACACCTCCAGATGTGTGAATAAGTGATTAATATTAAAAATATTTACGAATTTGCGCGTATTATCGCAGTTTCAGAAGGCCTAAAGACGCGAGCCTACATGTACATCGGGTCGAACATGACCATTTCGTGTGAAATTTAGTTAAAAATGGATCAAAACGGTAAACGAACACTCTTTAACTAGTCGGTCATTGTGACGTCACCTTTGATTAATTAATGTCATCATTAAAATAGCCTTCAAATAGGCGCGAAACATCTCGCAAAGTCAAGTGTATCTGTTATACAGGGGTGCCCCAAAAAAACTTGCTGGCAAAAATTATTAGGCCCCGGCCCTATCCTAAATTTGTGACCTAGGCCCAGGTTAATTGGCCAATTTTTACAGGTTATATCCCTGCACATTCATTGAAAACCGCAATAACCATGGTATATCCGCTTATTGCGAAACCGCTTAATTATCAGAACCTCATATTTGCAGAAACTGCTGACAGAACCGCAAACTAGCCAGAATCACAGACATGCTGAAACCGCAATCTTAATTGTTATAACCACAAATCAGAACCACTGTCTTGCTGAAACCGCAGCTAGACTTGTCATAACCACAAATCAAAACTGCAGTCTTGCTTAAACCGCAGCTAGAATTGTCAGAACCACACTCTTGTCAAAACCACATACAGATCAGAATTTCCGCTGTCTTGCTGAAACCGCAGCTAGAATTGTCAGAACCACAAATCAGAACCACACTCTTGTCAAATCCACAGATCAGAATTTCCGCTGTCTTGCTGAAACCGCAGCTAGAATTGTCAGAACCACACTCTTGTCAAAACCACATACAGATCAGAATTACCGCTGTCTCGCTGAAACCGCAGCTAGACTTGTCAGAACCGCAGATCATAATCGCTGACTTTCCATTTAGTCCGAAAATTGTCCGCCCCACATGACAAACACGTTAACTAACCTTTGAGTAACCGCGATGATTTCATTTGTGTCGTTAGCATTTTCAGACGTGGCTCTGGACCTTCTGATGGAATTCTTCGAGGTGGCGACGCATTGCGTTTTATCCAGCAGGAAGATTTATCCCCAGGGGATTTTCCAAGCGCGCATGAAATACGGCATTCCGCTTCGGGTAAATCGAGCGGAAAAAAAAAAACTAACGAAGACTTCTAAATCGTCCTTCGTACGGTGGATTAAACGCAACCATTTTCAGATGTCCGTTCATCCCGAGTTGAACCAGTACGTTACGAGCTGCTTGAAGAGCCTGAGACCGATGCTGTTGAAAGACGACGTTTCCGCCTTCGTGGTGGCCGTCTCCGATCCTTCCGATAAAGCCGTAGAAAGATACGTCTTCCAGATCGCCCAGATCAAAGGAGAAATAACTCCCTGGTAAGCGCAAGCCGTGAGTCTCTCATCAAGTATTAACCGCCGTTAACTGGTTCCGTGTTCGTAGCACTCATAATCTGTCCGAGATGGAGCGCATGCTACGGGCTTCCTGTCTCAAGATCTTGACGTCGACCGCGGAATTGCCGCCGCTTCCCACGGGTTAGTTATACGCTCGCCACACTATAAATAATTGCAGAAATTCCAAGCTTAAAATGCGGTTCTCGTTTCAGGATGTCACTTCGCCGTTCAAATCCACACTCGGGATTTATCGCTAAAAGATCCCGATCTGGAAATCGTGGACGAGGTACTATTGTTTGAACCGAAATTGTGCGAAACCGCGTGGTGGATTATAATCCTAGCCGCGATACGTTATTAAAGTCCAGGCAGCGCATTTCTGCTAGGATTATATACAGTGAAACCTGTCTACATTGAACTGCACCCATGGGACCAGGCAAAAGCGTTCACATTAGACCGGTGTTCATTGCAAGGAGGTTTGCTATGAAAAGACAATATCCAATGAACTATGTTTATAGA
>JAQGCC010004362.1:0-13305 GCA_034698905.1 Xestoiulus laeticollis | reverse complement strand
ATGTTGATCATCGATATTTGCTCCAGGAACTCGTAAGGGGTGAGATCAAGCCTGTTACTGTTGTTTTCATATTAACATGAACTTTGGAAAATAGAAATCATATAACGAGAACTAGAGAGCATTTCTGAACTTTCGCAATATAATTTGATGAGATTATAATCACTGTTGAAGTTATATCATGTAAATTGAAAGTGCTGATGTATATGAGCTGAGGGAGTTGTAGAAACGTATAGAACACTGATATTGTGAAGTTGATTAACAAGGAACTCGTCTGACCTTAGACGATTGTCATTTAACCAGTAACTAACGATTTTATGAATATTGAGAAATTATGTCAAGTTCATTTTTAGATTTAACAAGAGTTATTATAGTATCAAAGTATCTATGATTGTAGCGAGTGAAGAGACCATTGTCTTGAACCAATCTGAGAACATAAAAGTTTATCTTAATAAATCAATGGTAATTATTATTACTATCACGAGTATTACGTGGATCGAACAGTTGTAGTCTTGCGTGAAGGACAATTCCGCGCTCGACAACGGAAACAGGGAAGCTAGTTTTAGGTGAATGTAACCAACACTTAGAACTTATTTAACAAAAATAACAAAAAAGGTTACATGTTTAATTGTCTTTCGTCTCTTCTAAAATTATGGGGTAATTAAACACAGTGTTTACTTGTGTAACGGCCCCACTCTTGAAATAGCCTTCTCAATTTTTAGATGCGTTGTACAGTAGTCATGTCTAAAATAGTCACGTTGAAAATAATAAAATGTGACGATCCCGACTTGGGACCCATGTATAAAATAATAAACCTTCATCAAGTGATATTTAATAATTTTTTATTGGTTCCAATGATTTTTTAAGGGAATATCAACAATAGAACTGCAAAAATTTCAAACATGAAATCAAAAAATGGCAGGGAGTTGCAGTGCAATTCAACTTTGCTTGTGATACCCAATAACTACTGACTCATCTATACTATTTTGCAGCTGTATACACTGTAACATGTTTACAAATGAACCTGTCTAAAATAATAATTTCCCTCGTCCCAATAGTATTATTTTAGACGAGATCCTACTGCATGTAAACGTGAAGTATATGGATGAGCTGTTAAGGTCAAAAAAGAAACATTGTTCTCGTCAGTTGTTCTTCTTTCAAAGTTTATTCAAATTAAATGAAAGAATACCTAGTGCAATTCTGAATTCTCAACGTTCATTTAATATAATCCACTAGCAAAGCTCAAATGGTCGATGATTGCAATGTCATGCGATTTCGTGTCAGTTCTCATTAGAGCAGTATCACGAAGATGCATCCATATACATGTATACTTCTGTTGTGTTAAATGAAGCCATCTCTTCCAGGCCCCACTATTTATATCTTGTAATTAAATTGTTATCAGATGAAGTGTCAACATTATTGAATGTGCTCGAATATGACTGCCTTTTCTCCGCATTCAAAAACCCCCGAGTAAATGCAGGCTGCCTATTAATGTGAAGTCGGAGGATTTTGCCTATTATCTAAATTGCGGGTTCCATATATCACTGCCGCTTTTCTTGGTTAAACGCACACACGTTGCTTCTTATGACCTGTCATTTGTCAACGAGGTGATTATCGTCCTGTGTAAGAACATTTATCCCTGGTCGGAAATGGAGGATTTACAAGAGCAATATTTCAAATGTCTCTCTCTGTGCATCCTGGAGATTCGATGCTTCAAATCTGAATCTTCTTCCTGGAGCATGTTCTGTGTCGTGCTGGTTGTATACATACACCCGGGTGAGGGAAGAAATAAAGATGCTGGTGGGAAGGCTTTGCCACACTCATTTGTCAATGTTTTAACAAGTAACAACACACGGTGGGCAACGTGTTTGGGATGCTCTCCTTTTTTTATACAATTTATTTACACGCTTAGCAAGAGCTAAATTTAGTTAATGAGGTCATCTTTATTGAGTTGACGAAACTGCAGAACTCTAGGAAATCTTTTAATGTTTAAGGGGAATTTCTGAGTATTCCATACATATCGTTGTTGTTCAAAGTACGAATCTGGAAATATTGTGGAAGCTGTATATATATGTATTGTATATAATTATATTTAGTTCAATCATATTTAAATGTATAAATAAATCCCTCGAAATTTTTCAACTTTCTGAAGGAATCCAGTTTCAATGACATCATGGTGCTGTTTTCATCTTTATTTGCTTCTGGGAAGAGATTTATTTTATCAAATTGAGCATACACATTTCAAGGTATTTTATGTCTTCGTTAAATTATGCTTTTATACATATAGTACATGTAAATAGACCTATATAACAGAACTTTTTTTAAATTGTTGTTGGAAAAAAAAGATAGAAACATGGGGTTTCCATAAATGACGACACTCGAATTTGGCAGATTTGGCACTCGATTTTAAAGTAGGCCTAGCGCATTGTGATTTTTAGAAGATGTCACAATTCTTATGTTTTTCCCAACCAAGGTGTATGTAAACTGGTTGTAAAACTCGACGCCCCTGCCAAGTTTCCCAAGTTTTTAGCAAAACACGTACCACTCACAGATGGCGCTTGCAACAAATTTTTTGGCAAAAATGCCTGAAAGCAAGTGTTTCTGTGTGGGGTGTAAAACGGGCTATAATTCTCAATTGAAACAATACAAGGATGAAGGGAAGCAACGTTTATCTTTATTTAGGTAAATAATATAAATTATATAGCTTAAAAATATAAATTTATAATAATTTATAAAATTTATATAAATATAAATTCTGTTCAGCCTTAAATCATACAAAATAAATATTCTAACAAATAAATAAAAAATTAAATTTATTTCCAAAAAAATAGACGTATACTCACGTACTGTAATTAGCATGTCTGGCTATGGCAATGCAAGATGCATGGGAGTAATTGGATGACAGCGCCACCTACGGATGGTACGTGCTTTGCTGTCAACTTTGGAGGGCGAGTTTTACCACCAGTCTACATACACCTTGCCCCCAACATTAAAAATGCATATGGAAATACGAATATCATCTTAATTTATAATGGAACTAAATTTGTCCTATATTTTATTACACATCTTAAAAGCAAAACTATTTAAAATATTAGCTTATATGAATTTATTAATGTAATTTTTAGATAAATATATTATACAGTGGAACCTTTCATCCATTGCCTGTGTTTTGCAAGCTATCAATTTTTTTAAAACTTTAAATTTGACAAATGATACAGGTTTTTTCACACCCAACAAAATTATACGAGCTCGTAGCATATTCTGAAGTTTAGACTATTCCAATGGCTTTTTATTACATTTTGTAGGTATTTCTGGTTTCCCAAAAATGATGGCCTCATATGTGATAATCCAATTTTTCCACAAAATATAGCACTTAAAAATGGCTACCTAGATGCCTGCTTACATGCCCACTTAGATGCCTATACTTACATGCTCGCTTAGATGCCCGATTACATGCCTGCTTAGATGCCTGCATACATGCCTGCTTAGATGCCTGCATTGATTCCTGCTTAGATGCCTGCTTAGATGCCTGTGTAGATGCATGCTTAAATGCCTGCTTAAATGCCTGCTTAGATGCATGCTTAGATTCCTGCTTTGATGCCTGCTTACATGCCTGCCTACATGCTCACTTAGATGCCTGCCTACATGCTCGCTTAGATGCCTGCATAGTGCCTGCTTACATGCCTGCTTAGATGCTTGCTTACATGCCTGCTTACATGCCTGCCTACATTCTCGCTTAGATGCCTGCTTACATGCCTGCATTGATTCCTGCTTAGATGCCTGCGTAGATGCCTGCTTACATGCCTGCTTAGATGCCTGCATAGATGCCTGCTTACATGCCTGCTTAGATGCCCGCTTAGATGTGTGCAACGAGACACGTAAATGTCGGACAGAGAAAGTGACTTTTATTATGGTTAGGACGAGGTACTGCATGGTAAAGAGATTATTGCGAATTGTTTGAAATTGTTATAATGAAACATTTGATTCTAAATTACATGTAATTTTTATTTAAATTACTCTGGATAGAAACCACGTGCACTTGAAATTATTGCAGTGATATACTTGTATAAAACCAGCATAAGGTGGCCACCGAAAAATATAACCAAATTCGGTCATTGTATACAGGTAATTACTATACAGAACATTTTTAGGGAGGAAAATATAGTTGTATGCACTAAAACCAATTTATGAAATGTGATGCAATGGTGGTCACTTTAGAAGATTTAACTGTATTGTCACGTTCTTTTTTTTCTGCCTAAAATATCCCTCTAATCTTTAAAAAAACAAATATCAGAAGAATTTGAATTGTATACGCCACTGTTTCATTGGTCGGCATGCAACTTATCACAGGTTCTTGAATAATCCCGTGTTTGCATATATGCTAATTATATTAATTGCTCATCAGAATTGTTAGACCCACATTTCTCAACTGTAACGTTGCTGTAGCTCGGCGTAAATCGTTGTATTTTTTGGGGTTGACAAACGGCTAACAAATGAGTATCTTTAGGTGGCTTTATTTGCTCACAATGGCATAGACAAGCTGAAAACCCAATTTACCAAATTCAAGTCCCAAATCTCCCGTCAGTCGTTTCTCTTCCACGGTTTGACATCGCTGAAGTTTGTTCGCCACCTTCACGCTGTTCCCTGGGCTTATTAATGAGGTACTTTGCATTTTTTGATCGTTCAGCCCAACTCATTTAATTATTGGAAAGCCTGCAGCGGCACCTGATCGCAGACAGACGACAAGACCCTCGGCACATTTTTCATCTTAATCACTGTTCCAGGAACAACGCCGTAACGAATGAGCCTGCCTCACCCCCTCCTCTCAAATTTTTCACTTAGTTGGAGGGTATTTAAAAAGAGCTTCAACATTGTCTTACACCCTCAATTATTATTCATCTCTACCCCTAAATATTGCTACTTTTCCAATCGACACCGTGATAAAATAAACGGCAATGTTTCATGAGCAGGATGCCACGCTTTCAGATAGACCTCCATCCTTGCCCTTAAACTTCTGCTAAAAAAATGCAAATTTTGTTAATTTATCATCTTGATATTTGTTTTGATTCTGGAATACGGACCACAAACGCTGTTTGTATATTCCTAATGCGTGTATTGGCAGTTTGTTAACGTGTTGGCTGGTTTATAATTTACAAAACCTAAAAACACAACAACAAGAAATGCATTGTGACCTAGGATTGAAATCGAGAATGTTTTATCATGATGTGGGATAAAAAAATTCTACGATATTTGAATTCATCTTAGTTAAATTACATGTAAATTTGATACATACAATTTATGCTTATTTTAAATTTCAAATTGACTAAGTAGACAAACTAGAATTCCGTACAAAAGCAAATAACCGGTTATTAAACTCGTAAAGCTACTTTGGTTTTTTCAACACTGTTACTTTGATTGTTCACTGGCTGGAAAAAAAATATTGCCATAGTGACCAATGTCCATTAAAGTACCATTGGGAAATGAAACCGAGTTCCGGTTTTTCTTTCATTTTTAAATGAATATTTTATTGCTTTATAGTTTCGACATAAATATAGAATGAACTTTCATACAATTGACTCCTACAATAGATTGTAAATTTTAAAACAGAATGATCATGCATGATGCATAAAAGCATTTTTTGTGGCAAAGTCTTACATAAAACAAGTACGTTAATTGTGGTCATTAAATTGAAAAATAAGTGTAATTACCCATTATCTCTGTTTCAAACTTCGAACTGAATTTAATATTTTAGTGTTTATTCGTTTTAAGGACAACGTAGGCGCATTTCAAGTAAAGACTATTCTAATCCCATGAAGACGTGCATTTATTTTGATGTTTAACAGGGCATTAGAGCTTCTTAATGCTGAATTTAGAACCTCAACCTTATCGTTTTTCTCTAATTGACCTGATACATTGGAAAAGTTGTCTATCTTGACTTCTGGGAGAATTTTCTGGGGAACGAATCTTGCTTTCCACTGTCAGATGTAACAGCCAGCATGGGATTTGGATAGACCAACTGGAAGGGGTCTCGATGGATTAACCAGACCTTAAACACTCTTTGCACGAAAGGCTGTCAGATGAGATCCGATAGCCAATGCTTGATCTTCGAGTGCATTTTCCATGAGAGGGTCCATGACAAGGCAAGAATCGAGCAGTAATTGCCACGCCACTTATATGATGCACTGCAATTTCCGAATTGTTAAGTTATTGTTTGAAAACATTATGTCTTTCTGATTAATGTTGGTATTTTTTCCACAACTTACTAAATGGCTACTGCATTAATTATGAGGTTCAGAGTAGGTATTTCTTGTAATTAAAATCAGGCTGAAGTTCCAACAGGCGAGCAGATCTAAAAAGAAACATTTGCCCCTGTATAATGGCAATCACTCATAACACTTACTATTGCTATGCGTGTTAGCGCTAGAAAAGTTGCGCTCAAGGAAAACTCCGCACACATAAATTCTAACTTTACCTAACCTAACTTCATGTGACCTTACCTAACCGTTAGCTTCTCCAGTAGGAAAATATAAGTTTAGCAAACCACATCTATTGGTGATTTAAGGATAAAATGTTTGTCCTCTATATAATAGTAATTAAGCCTACTTCATAAAATTTTGCTACATTTTTCACATAATACAGTAGTTAATTCCTAGTAAATTCTTTAGCTCCAGTATAAGAATAAGTTAACTGGTAATGCAAACAACGCTCATAAGGGTAAAATGTTTGTCCCTTTATAAAATCAGATATCTTAGCAAATATTTGGGTGTGCGGAGTTTTCCATGTGCGCTTTTTTCCGATCACGCTGTGATTGGATAAAATCCTAGATCCGAATCAGTTGATTTCTTTGTCAATTATTAGCGCTGCTTATAAGTGTATGTACGAACGTACAATATGCAAAATACGTAATTCTTGCAATATATTCTTTTAAATATTTCCATGAAATCATATCATGTTTTTTCCCCAATTTTTAACAGTAAAATAGTGCGCTTTTGTAGCATATATACATGTAGTATTTTCAAGACGCGCTTAAGCCCTGCTTAGAAGATTTTAGAAAGCCTATAGATCAAGTTAAATTTTTTCGTATTGATTAATGTAATGCATTTCTCCTTTCCTCGTTGAACAATCTATTATTCAATTATAGAAATCTCGCTGTTGAATGCTAAATAGTTTGTCTTCTTTACACTGACAGAGATCTGGCCGCATTATGTCGCCAAAGAGCTTTTCGGGTTTTTCTGATTGAAATTGGTGACGCAGGATAATGGCAGTAATGTATTGGAAAACATTGTTTTTCTATATATACGGAGTACGCTGCAGAGTGCTAAGTTAAAATATATCGCCGTCTGCATTAGCGTAACGCATGCATGCCTGCCTGCCTCTTGCCTTTTCCAGAAGGGGGTGACCTGGCCCTCACGTCATCGTGTGCCCTCGTTAATGCCGTACATGTGATGCATTAGCATGCAACAACGATAAATGGTAAATGAACGAAAGAAGAAAAAAAAAGTCAATTCCACAACACTGACTTTGGAATTGGGCAATGAAATTTTAAGAGTCGTGTCCCCGATTCATCATTCATGCTCGATTTCATTAGGTTTTCGCAATTGCGTCAAGCCCTTGCAGATGGAGATTTTTCATAAAGAACACTTACCGTATAGAGCGATGGAAAAGCTTTGCTTGACAACTGAAAAAAAAAACATTGACTCAGAATTAGCCAACAAAGTGAAGTTTGCCGTATTTTTCTAAAAATTGACCCACATCCGATTTGAACCCATGTCTTCTTTGCTAATTAAATCGTTGATGATATGACCCCACGTGGCATAATTTAAAACGAGACATATATCAGTAATGGATTCAATCTATGACATTGCACACAATGTGCAGTTACTACATTTGATCCAATATCTATAATGGTCCATTCAAAGTCCGATCAGCTGAAATTATCGAATCCTTCTATAAATCTTGGAACCAGATTGAAATGTATAGATGCTTGACTAATTCATGTATGGGCTAAACATGTAATCCATGCATGGATGGACATGACTAGGTCTGGATAAGTTCATCAATGGTTAATTTTGTTCTAATCCATGAAAGGGCATGGCTGAGTATATGGACAAGTCCATCAATAGTTACTTTTCTTATAAACCATGGATGGACATGTCTGGGCATGGATAAGTCCATCGATGGCTATTTTCCATGTAACTCTTGGATGACATGTCTGTATGTATGGATAAATTTATCAATGATTACTTTTCTTCTAAATTTATGGATGAACATGTCAGGTTATGGATAACTCCATCAATGGTTACTTTTCATATAATCCATTGATTGGCATGTCTGGGTATGGATAAGTTCATCAATGATTTTTTCTTCTAATCCATGGATGGGCATGTCTGGGTATACGGATAAGTCCATACATCATCCATGGTTACTGTTTTTGTAGGAATGGTAATGGATAAGTATTCAATTGCTTACATATTATATTTTATATGAGCTATAGTTTACAACGACCATTTATGAATTCGAATGGACCAAGCAATTCATTATTCCACATTTCATTATGAATATGGTCTTGCATTGACCGCCATTTCTTTGATTAAATGAAGCTTGAATCATAGATCTATTTGAAATTCACATTATAAATGACTTTGTGTATTAAATATGCATTTTGTTTAGCTCCTGTATCTGCATGCTTCATGTGGTTGCAAGAAAAAACGCCATTCAGATGATGCGACCCCAGATAATGTAAAGTTGTATTGTGCCACGTAGGTTTTCAATGCTTTTCCACAAGGTCTACCATTAATCACTTTGCCTTATCCCTTGTTGAAACCAGCGCAATTAAATCATTCCCAGACTTGCATTGTAGCGACATTGTTTATCGGCATAAGATCCCTCGCTAAGAAGGATCTAAACGTCGTGTTTGGGTACTTGATTGACGCCCTCGCGACATTGCAGTCGACGATGCTAATCCATTCAACGCGTTCCACTGTGTTCAATGTGTTGTCAAGTAAGCTTGCCACTTCATTACCCTATCAGTCCTTGTAATCAGTTCCACTTGGCACTGCCATTTGTCTCTTGTGCCAACACGCAACAGTACAAAAGAGAAGTGGCTGCACTTTAATACGTCATCCTCTCCTGCGCATTAAACGCGGATATAGACTGCTATTCACAAGGATGCCTCATGCTTTAGATATAAAATCGTTGAAGAGATTTTAAAATGCTGAAAGCTGATATGGACATAAGGGAAAAAACGCTTGTCATCATGTTTGAAATGCATTTTCTGGAAATCTGTTCATGTTTTCGGTTGCGTTTGGTATTGTGCTATTTGCGATGGAATGTCATCAAAGCATGCACGTTGCTTTAATGTGGATATCTTCTCTGGAGCAAGATTTGTGCCTTCAGTGTAATGTTAAATTTTCAAAAGTCATTTTCTCCATAATTTATAAAAATAATTTAATGAAAAAAAATGCTCAATCTTCATCACGTTTTGGTGCATCCAACTGGCTAATTTTTTTAAATGGCTGCTTACCAGATGAAGCCTTTTTTTCTAAATTATTTTTTGTATTTCATTTTTGAAACTGTTAGGAAAAAATGGAATGCACGAGGACCTAGCATAAATATTCTATTATTTGTTTAAATTTCTTGTTTATGTATATTCCATTTCATGGAAATATGTCTGAAAAGTTTACCAGACCCACTACAATTATAAACGTTACAACCATATTTTAATGAAATGGAATATACATATGCATAAACAAAAAATTTAAACAAATAATAGAATATTTATGCTAAGTCCTCGTACATTCCATTTGTTTCCAAAATTAAATAAATAAATAATTTAGAAAAAAAAAGACTTATTCTGGCTTAGATCTGTAATAACATTTTTGCATCGAGGACCTATTGCAAAATACCTAAGGAAATGCTACATGTCAGATACACGGCACATTTTTAAAAAATTGTTAAGTTCACTTGATGTAATAAAGTATCAGCTTCCCAAGTGAATGATCTGAAACTATCTCAACGAAAAAGTCTGAAAAAAATTAATTATAAATTCAACATATGCTATACATGTACGAGATAACCAATATGGGGCCAAATGAGTCCATGATTTAAAAAAGGGAATTTATTATTTGGGAGACTATGCAATAATTCAACGTTATCATTGCACTGTTATGTACATTTATAACTTACAGGGACCTAAGAACTGATTTCATTAGCGATTCTCAGATTCTTTTCCACTCAATGTAATTCCTCATGCCATTTTTTATACATTTTTGCTAAATGCTGTTTTAAACTTAATTTTCGAAACGAATAATATTTTAGTAGGTTTAGAATTCTGGCATTTGCAATAATTGCATTTTGCATGTCGGCGAATGGATTGCCTCATTCTGCTACATTAAATCATTGAGTTTATGATCTGTAATAGCCTCTTCACTAATGAAATGAGCACAATTTTACAGGCACAATTTGCTCTCCTCTATATGATTTGCATAAAATTCCCATCACGATACGACATTTGCTAGGCTCTCATACTTGTTTACGTCGTCATTAAATCCTAATGGTTTGTTTATTCAGACGACTCCGTTAAAGGCAGGACAAAGAATCCCTTATTAGCGATGCATGTTAACGTTTTCTTATATAGCAAACAAGCAACGTGACCATAATTTTTGTTTCTCCTTGGCACCTTGGCAGCCCTATAAACACCCCTGGAAATATGCGCAACCGGTGTGGTCGCCATAAAAATAAATTGACAAATTACACTTTTTTGAACATAAAAAGGTCGCTGTAAATGGTGCCTTGTCTAGGCTACTAAAACATGTACCTGCAAACTCTACTCTAGTTTTAGGAATCACGCATTACAATTTTTATAACATGTAAAGCGTGGTTTTCGGCAGTCCTTTGAAAACCCGTCATTTCAACACACTTTCAGTTTCTACGAGTTGTATGCGGTTTTTTTCAAATGTTAGAAAAACTGCTAGCAGCGCTTTGAGGTTTTTCAACAAAAAAAAAAAATGGCGGGGGGACAGAAAAACCTACCGACTCCCTGCAAATGAGTAGACATTAATGTTTGACCGTAAAATATGATATATCCTCGTGTAACTTTGGACTAATTTAACATACCGAAGAGTTGCATGCAGCTCGAAATTTATATTATAAACAAGTACTCCTATAATAGTCGTTGAAGCGATTTAAAAAAATTTACGTCTGACATTGGCAGCTGATGACAAGACTTTACCATAAACCTATTGCCTCGTAGTAAATTTTCAAATCGGTAATTGGTGAGATAAGCAAGAATTTGAAAGTGATTTGTTTTCAAAAGGTCACACGGACACAGCAATGGTTATACATGTATATACTATAAACCGGGTAACAATATGGTAATTTAAATTCATCACGTTTGTCTTCAAGTCCGGTTTGAATATAACGAGAGAAAAAAATAATTGCTTTTCTTAAGATGCATGATGTACATGTAGCTTAAGCTAGTTTGCTTTCTGTCGGGTTAATTATTTGGAGCATATAGTATACTTGCATTTGTCGAATGGTGGAACAAATAATAAGTTGCATATTACAAGATGTGACTTGGAAAAAAAGTTTTTTGCTCTAATTTTGGATTTTATTTGATTGGTAATTGCCAGTGCACATGTGTACATAGCTTAATGCAACTCGTTCATTTTCATTTATACTGCGTTTCCATATTATAAACGAGGTTGCATATATAAATGGGAAATATTTAAACTTGAAATAACCTAACGAATCCCTGTGGAACAAAAAGTGTTAAATTTTGATGAGATATGATACGTCTAGGCATATATCTAAGTTAAATTTGAGATCGGCTATAAATTACAGTGCAGTGTCTGTAATCCGACCCTGCGATAATACGTCACACTCAGTAATCCGATGATTTTCTGAATGAACAGTTTTGTTCTCTCCACGGTTTGCATTTCTAGCAGTTGAGCTATAAATTATCCTTGGTTTATTTACTATAAGTACTAAATATTATAAAACAAACGAGCATTAAAGATTGTTATGCCTAACATTATGCAATAGGTACAATTTACACTATTATGTACTTTTTAAATGTATCCGCAATTGGTTCTGTTAATCCGAAGTTTTTTTATAATCCGGCAGTGCTTGGTCCCATATGGTGACGGATTACCGAGACAGCCCTGTATATAATTGAACACGAAAGCACTCCCACATATTTACAATTTTTCGCATCACTACTTTTACAAATAAGTTCATTCATATAACCTTGTCTGATTATTTTTATGGTCAATTATAATTTGACATTTCAATTTGAAGAGGTGCAACCTGGCGATTAAAGGTCCTGGCAATTTCACATAGGTAATTACACAAAAATTGACCATTTATAATTTAATCTTGGACATTTTTTTTCATCCATTTAAAATTTTAAATGGGAAATCAATTCATACAAATCACATCGCATGATAATGATATATATATATATATATATATATATATCATTAATCTTCAAAACCTACAAATATTTCCAGTTTGACCATTCTTAAAAATCTTTTCTGACCCCAACTTTAGTTCATGTATTAAACTGGAAAGTTCATGTGTATTTTTAAATGCAGCATCAATGCTAGCACAATGAGAATTCTGGTGTACTTCAACAGTGCTTTACATCTACGAGACCTCTTGCAAGAGCGCTATTAAAACCTTCAGAAATTGTCGTCTGCTGCAGGTTCAAAGCGCTAATTTTCAAAAATCCTAGTTTGCACTACTCATAAGCAAAGGAGGATTTTTCTCCTTGCACAAAATGGATAAATTCCATGGGAACAATACATGTAATGACCACAACAGAGTATTTGAAAATTTAATTTAATGCGTCCATTCACCACCACAACCCAGTTTTTGTTATAAGAACTTGGAATGTCGCATGTAACACTCCCTCATGTGACATTAGGAACCTTCCCTCAGATGGATTCAAGAATAACTTTTGGCTTGTGGTCAGCCATTGAAATGGCATATCCAAGTCCAATTATTTGAAGTTTCTTACATGTATAATCACATCACCACATACCGGTATTGCTTAAGACGGATCTCTACTGCCCAACATGCAGAAAATGCAATGGTGAAATTTCGTAAAAGATCCAGATTCTTTACAAATAAGGATTTGATAACCAGAAAAAAAATTGACCGGCGATGGCTACAATTTGACGAATTTTCTAAAGGCCCATTCACAATTGCCAAAAATGTCGCCGCGACGCGACGCTCGTACTGATTGCGCATGTGCATCCGGATATGGGCGGCGCTTAATGACGTCGAACGGGCTGCCGCACATGGTTA
>JAQGCC010004361.1:0-13311 GCA_034698905.1 Xestoiulus laeticollis | reverse complement strand
TTTAGCATATATTTATGCATGTAGACCCCATAAGCTTTATATATGCATGCAAAAACTTAATAAAGAACTTAATGCTTTAAATGCTTGGAAATAATTGAAAATCAAGTATTAAAGTATTTTTTGGCTTCTACATATACATGTATAAGTTTTACATGTAGTGCATATTAGCGTAATTATCCAAAAATGTTTATTAGTTTGATTAATAATGACATGTATAAATATATAAAATACTTTAAGATTACAGGTGTATAGTCTATATATTAAACACATTCAAATTTCAAGTTTTAATTGTTTGGTAAATAATTGAATACCAAATCAATTTTATCTTATATGCGTGATTTAAATGTTTGGTAGATGCAGAATTCAAATTATAAAGAATAATCTGTATAAACACACGAATGTACATGTATACATGTATAATATGATGAACACATTTAACCTCTACATCAATTATTTTAAAGAACAACTCGCTATTACAAATTAATCCACATCAACGTCAAACGCATTAAGATGTCAAAAACATGTCACGATGGAAACACGTGTAAATAAACTTATATCAAATATCTACATGGCATTTTTGCAATTAACATCGTGTTCTAATGAACACATTTATTTGAACGAATGTAAATGTTATATACTCACTGCATGCTTTATTCAAATATTCGTTGTCTGGTCCCCTGATCAGCATGGTCAAGCTTAAGCGTTATCTCAAGTCCAGTTCGCGAATAATCCGTGCACTTTTTTATCATGCAAAGGTAGCCAAATAAAATTAAAACAATAAAAACCCAAATGGGCAATGTTCGATAAAAAAAAAAACGTGGTCAGCCTAGACCTTACACGACAAGCGAAAAATGATCAAATGTTGACAAATATTAGGCGGCAATCATTTATATATAGGTCTGAGCGGACGTGCAGGGGATACACCTGGACGAGTCAAAGTGGACGCGAGGGGGGTGTGGAGAACCGAAGGACCGGTTAACCGGATGACGCGGCCATGCTTGACGTCATTCCACGCGGAAGCACGTACTATACGTCTTCGAGAACGAGTCGCCAAATAAAAGGCGTATAAAACTGAAATTCCCGATTCGTTTCGTATTGAGGAAGTCGGGGTCACGTGGGCGAGCACGTGACTTACTCCACGTGCGAGGGACTAAATGGCTACCGTGGTGTCTGTCAACACAACCAAAGTGACAAAGCTCAAGTGGTCTTATATAAAGTTTTTAAGATGATGAGCATATGGTGGTATGGCGACTTTGTGGCACATTACCCAAGGCGAAAGGTGATCCTATTAATTTGCATGTACTCGCCTAGTGCACATGCCATACGCTTCAAAGTCACCATATCACCATTTGCTCACCACTATGAGAATGCAACAGCAAATCCATGCTAATGAGGCTTTGTAAGACAAGCATTGGAAAGAAATGAGGCCCCCAATAGCAAAGGGATCTTATTCTATGGGGCTTTAGGTCGTGTCGAGTCGTTTAATAATTAGATTATGAAATATGACATTCCAGCCTAATCGTCAGGGACGGCATCACGTGATTTGTTCTAGAATAGTAATCGTCTTGTCTAAATACAATGAAGCACAAAGTCAATGCAACATGACTTTAATTTACTATAGCATGGTGATGCTTAATTATATGAGACTGCTCCAAAATTTGTACCCTGTATGAATTGAATAAAATTCTGTATCAGAAGATAAAACGGAACCCGTTTCAATCTGTGTAGCACCCATCCATGGAACAACACTTAAAACGTGTTTTCTTAGGACTTCCACAGGAATATACATGAATATTTAGTGTATTGCTCAAAAAATGAAAAATTCTCAATAGTGATAATTATATAGTGTTCAAACCGTTCACCTAATAAGGAAAATCGTGGAAATCCGAGAATATCAATATATTGCTCCATTGTATTTTTTATAAATTTTCGTTACAGGTATACGCAAAGGGGGTAAATCCCCACACTTTCATCAAAAATCGCAATACCGTACATGATATTTAGGCTGATTCACTAAAAGTCAAGATCAGTAAAGCAATATGTTTGCTTTGATAACAATAACGTTTTGCAAAATATTTTGTTTCAACTCGTATTTCAATAAAGTGTGTATACATTTTCACACACTTTCATATTTGATAGTTAAGATCTTTAATAACCACATCAGATCACAAATTGTTCACTGTTGCCTGATATTAACCTATGTTGCTTATCAATGATTAGTGCAGTATGGTGATTAGTGATTAACGCTAGTTTTCAATCAGTATAATTAAAATAACCCTTGTTATATCCGTATTAATATAACGCCTATTATATTTTCGCGTCATGGAAACATCCTTCGTGTTGTGTCAGCAATTCGCAATATTCCCACATTCATTTAAATCATCATATTAAAGCATATGACATCACGCAGTACCCACGTGCTTCCGTTTTTTATGACATCATGTCACGAACACTTGATGACATTTTTGTCTACGCACAAATACATAGTTCTCCTATAACTCAATAGGTTTTTCGAACATTTTCAGCAGTTCTAACTACTTTTTCAAACAATGGTCAGTTTCTTGTGACCCTATGCTCCTAGCTATTTAATTTGACACCCATGATGATATAACTCGGCTTGACTACGAGGGAGTAATACAACAAAGTACAGGGTGTCCCTAAAGTATTGCTTTTATCAAAAAGTCGTTTTTCGCTACCTGAATCGCGTTCCGAGATTCCAGAGTTCATGGAAATACGAATTTCAACCTAAGTTTAAAACATGGAAAGTAAAACCTGCATATATTTCGAAATTGCGTTCTTTATAATACCACGTATGATTTTTTTGTGGTAAATAAAGCAGTCGTTAACCAGAAGAATGTTCAATTTATTGATTGGGGGCCAAACATTTTGTCACGCAACGATGTTTACCTGCATTTATTTTCATCGTGTTTACAAACCGAGCCATTTTTTTTAGCCAAAATGGGCCTATTTTAAGCAATTGAAAGTTGGGGAAGGGGGGGGGGGTATAGTCAATTTAGTGTCAGTTGGTTTATTTGCATCGCTTTAACCTTGAATATGTTTTCGATCAGAGTTATAGGGTTCGAGAAGGAGATTTTTTGTTTTTAAAAAAAAATGGGTGCAAATAATTATATTTAGAAAATTTTAATTGCAGCTTAATCTCGTATTTAAATCACGTCAAAACGATGTTTATGTACGCGTAACTATTATGTAAAGCGACTCGAAATTAGGTCAGAGTAAATTAACTTTCATTACGGGTTGTTTTGCTCTACTTTTAATCTCCGATTAGGCTATGTAGGCCCCAACCGGACCATTAAACTAACTGTTCGGCCATTAAATTGCAGTTTAGAGTCGATAATAGCTAGGGAATGACTTCATTTTTAATTACCCATTATGGTAATCAAAGATACAATTCGGTGTTTCTGTCTATCTTGAGCCAGACATAAACAAGTATGTGCAATTACACAACACGTGGGCCGCCATCTTGGTTGGGCCTATCTTCAAAATCTTTCATCTTTGCTATCTATATGTGTCATTGTAAAAATGATGAACCAAGAATAGTTGCATCATACATTATATTGTTAGTTTTATGTGAAATTTACCAACCTGGAGGTCGCCATCTTGATATATTTAAACAGTTCATAAATGGTCTAGAATTAACTTATCTTTACACTTCTTAACCTATTTCATGCGGGGCGCCATCTTGTTCTTTAAATAATTTTTCCATGAAATTTTGTCAAAATGACACTCAATAATAGGGTTGCTCAGGCGTTCGAGCAGAACTCTTGAGCACCTTGAGCACTCCAATTGGTCAAAGGTCTCTGCTCAAGTTTTTCAAGAAATCAACGAAAACGTTTGGCAATTGGTTTCTTTTGCATATTACAGATGAAAACCAAGCCCTGCTCAACTGTCTGGCACCAAATACAGTAGGGGAACTCAGATAGCTGAGCATTTCTGAACACTTGAGCACATTGAAAATTGAGCACTTGTGCCATGCATGCGCAATACCACTCGTTCGAAAAATTGTCATGCTCAACCGAGCAGATCTCACGTCCACTTAGTTGTGCATGAATTTTTTTTAATTTGCTAAAGTGTCCAGGAGTGCTCAGCTATCCGAGTTCCCTTAGTAGTTCTAAGATTACACTTGGCGTACTTGAGCGAGCCAAAATTTTGGTACTGCGCATGCATGGCACAAGTAGGCCTACTCAATGTTCAATGTCCTCAAGTGTCCAGGAGTGCTCAGATAGAGAAGCACTCCTGGACACCTAAGGATATTGAAAATTGAGCACTTGTGCCATTCATGCACAATGCCACTCGTTCGAAAAATTGGCTTGCTCAACTGAGCAGATCTCAAGTCCACTTAGTTGCGCTTGAAAAATTTTCGAACAAGTAGTATTGCGCATGCATGGCACAAGTGCTCAATTTTCAATTTGCTCAAGTGTCCAGGAGTGTTCAGCTATCCGAGTTCCCCTAGTACATGCAGTTCTAAGATTCCACTTAGCGCACTTAAGCGAGCCAAAATTTTGGTACTGCGCATGCATGGCACAAGTAGGCCTACTCAATTTTCAATGTCCTCAAGTGTCCAGGAGTGCTCAGATAGAGAAGCACTCCTGGACACCTAATGATATTGAAAATGGAGTACTTGTGCCATGCATGCACAGTACAAAAACTTTCGTCTGCTCACATGCTTAACTAAATGAACCTCTCAGAACGTTTTGGTGCTTTGTGGATCGCACTTCGTTTTCGTCTGCAATTTGCAAAAGAAAACAAGTACACGCCACACGTTTTCGTTGGTTTCTTGAAAAACTCTTGAGCAAAGCTCTTTGACCAATCAATGTGGGGATATGGTCACGTGGTTTTGGGGATATCAGAAACTTTCGAATTGTGCAGAACACGAGGTGCTCATCTGCATCATTCCATAATGAACTCTATGTGCAGTTACACCACATGGAGCCTTCATCTTTAAGGTCAGAAGTTCATCCTTGCACGCTGAAAGGCTGATGCCCCATGCAAACACGTTCCTAAACTCAGCGGAGCAAAGCGACCATTCCAAAATTCATCGAAATGGCGTAGAAACGTGCAGAAAACTAGGGTTTCTTCGTGAAAAATCTCGTTTTGCAGAGTCCAGGGTCAGTACGGACGGCCAGTGGGACAGGCCGTCTGTCCCCCGAGGGGCCTCGGCCTAAATTGAAGGCGCGCAACCCACCCAAGGGGCGCTAGGCCTACTTTGTGCGCGGGTTTCCCAGAATCTCGACAGCCTCTCAATTACAAAAATACGATCCAAATGATGGCAATTTCATTTGGGTGTAACGCGGCCCTCGGGTCAAGCTTGACCCCCATCGCTCATTCTCAAAGTCAGCGGCGTTCTGGACCAACGATTGATTCGACGCAAATCGATACAAATTTTAAGCACACTTTGTTATAGTTTCGGAGCTATTACCGAATCATGACGTCTGTGGGCAAAACCGTATAGCAAGGTGAAATAACTGTACCCCTGTTACCAAGCAGTCCCATGGTCACGTCCATCTGTCCTTTATGATGGTCAAACTCCGAATTATCGAATTACTTTATTTATGGGATATGTACATCCATCTTTATCAATGCAGACTTCTTGGAGAATGATCCAGTTTTCTTATAAGAGCTTTCTTCAACATGGAAGATGTTGAAGACTTGTCATGAAGCTTTGATCCATTCTTAAGCATCTTCCAGATTTATTATGAAGCTTTTCACCATTTTTGTCCAAATTTATTGGTGAATTCGTGTCCGTCTTACTTGATTTATGACCAAAAAATTGCATCTTCGTGCATGCAGATTTCTTGAAGAATGCTCCAGATTTCTTAATAATCTTGCATATTTTCAAGACTTGTCACAAAGCTCTTCTCCATTTTTGTCCAAAGTTATTGGTGAATTCTTGTCCAACTTAGTTGATTTATGAAAAGCCTTGCAGCCATCTAAATCCATGCAGGTTTCTTGAAAAATGCTCCAGATTTCTTAGCAATCTTGCTTATCTTCAAGACTTGATACAAAGATTTTCTTGGCCATCTTCATCCATGAAGGTTTCTTGGAGAATTTGTATCATTCTTCATCTTGATTTCTTGGAGAATTTGTATCATTCTTCATCCAGGTTTCTTGGCGAAATATTGCATACCATCTAGACCTTTATCAATATTTGGAGAAATTTCATTCATCTTAATCTCACCTTAATCTTAATCGCAATTCTTAAGATGTCTACTATTTTCTGCTCCAATTTCCCCATACAATCATTAATCCTTCATCAACTTATTGCATACAACATAATTTCATGCAGTTATCCCCAAGACATCATAGCCCTCATATTCCCATGGCATGATGACCAAGCATCTTTCCCACATCATCGCATATTCATTTCGAGTCCATTCACC
Source organism: Xestoiulus laeticollis (assembly GCA_034698905.1). Lineage (NCBI taxonomy): Eukaryota > Metazoa > Arthropoda > Diplopoda > Julida > Julidae > Xestoiulus > Xestoiulus laeticollis. The sequence continues at coordinate 6,913 of JAQGCC010004361.1, read as the reverse complement.
CATGGCTTCAAAATTGATAGTTGGTCTCTGAACCTGATTAAATATAAAAATTCACAGAAATAAATTGGAGGAAAACCCTTCTTCTTCTTATCATACCAAGCAACCTGCCTGGTGGTGCTTTGCACCAGTTAGCGCCGTTACTCTTGACCATGGCTGACCTCCCATTTTTTATTCCTGACAATCCACTTCAGCATTATTCCTGTCATTTTACCTAGAATTTAATCACCAGTTAACCTTAAACACGTTATTATTAGTCCTACTCGCTCATTCGTCGAGGCAGAATGATGGACGTTGAATAGGATCAAATAGGGTCTGCTTACTTGGTCAGCATTTCAGAAGCCAACAGTTGAATTATTTACATCAAGAAGTTTTTCCACGAATTTTTCACTTACTTTTCTCCAAGTTCTTAACGTTCCTAAAGTTATCCATCCTTGATGATGAAACCACTGATGGCCGCCTTCGAGCTCCATCCACTAAACGTGTTCCCAATCGATCCATGGACAAATCCTAATTTGTAGTACTTTGCTACTTGATCTATTTTACTTCAATTATATCGAATGCAGAAGAATACATCGATTGTTGGTCTTAAATTATCAGAGACGAACCAGCTGACCATTCCAAAAAGGACGCCAAAATATAATCAAAAGATACTGGCGCTCACTGGCTTATAGAGGGCAGTAATTGTGAACTGGTTCCAGAATTAACCTGTTGCAAGCAGAAATGATAAGCCTGACACACATTTTGGTTAACGAAAAAAAAATAACGTAAACAAAAGTGTCAACATCTAGGGGAAGGAGCTCAACCTCATGTTGAGAAAGATTGGCAAACAACAAGGTGGTATCAGGTAAAATAAAATCAAACTAGGCTCGGTTAACTTCTTGATCAAAACCAGAAAAAAACCTTCCTTCAGTAATAAATAAGCGAGGGAACGAGGTTTTTGTTGATACCATTTTCAGGTGCTTTTTTTTCTGAGAACCTCGTAAACCTCGTAATGCCTCGTAAACAATCATTCCTTGGAGAAACAACGTGTTGTGACCAGTGGCACTTTTAATCGGTAGTTAAAACCGACGATTAATCACAAATTTAATAATACCATTGCCTAATATGATTCTTAATAGTCGATTAAATTGACGGGTAATCATGCTACCCGTCATCACTACTGCTCAACAGTTTAGTTTAAACACCGATTAAAATCGGTATTGGAGGGATTGGGCAGGTTTCCTTTAATCTTAACGAGAACGCTAAACACACTATTACGCATGCGCATCAATAAGTTATGCGCCATAATAGTCGTTATCCTCCTCAAAGACGTTGTGGTATCACGTGAAACTAATGTCCCCTCAACCACAAACCCATTAACGTCGTCCCCACGCATGCGCATTGGAAAAAAACAATTCTGCCGATGTCGTCAAGATTAAAGGAAACCGGCGCAATCCCTCTATTGTTTGCTTAATTGGTGATAAGGAATTAATGTACGAGTTGTATAACAGTATCGTATAACTGTTAACAACTTGACATGTACTTCATAAAGTAATGTGATTAGAAACATCTATTTAGAATTGCATAATGCAAAACACAACTAAAATCGAGTTGTAATACGTTTTCAAAGTAAACAAAGTAGTGCATTCAAGGTACCGAAAGTATAGCTACGTTTATAAGCTTTCTTGACGGAAGCTTGAGTGGGCTGGCCGAGCTTGTAATATTCTTTATTGTGGCGCCAATCTATGGCGCTTCATGTAAGTGACGGAGACTCCTCTCGGCCTCCGTCTCTATGAATTAAGCAGAATTTGATTAATTCCTCATTTATTGCAGATTCGGTTGAGTATACCATCCCTTGGATTTTATTATGACTAATAAATGGATATGTAATATGCACATGTTCAATTTAATTGACTTTTTCAGAATGAATCGTTTTTCCCTGACTATTTCAGGTCTATCCAACTCTTATAACAATTCCAAGTTTCTCAGGATTTATTAAAACCATCATTGTGCATGTAAAGACATTGCACATGTTTGTGAATTAATCGACTGTTATCTCATCTGAAGCTGTGCATAAATTCAACAAAACTTTACAGGTGGCACCGAGGATTAAATAATCCCCATAGTTAATGGCAAACACGTCAATGGCATTTTTAGCAAGACGCCAGCAGGGAACGTTTAAAAATTCAAATGTTGATGATGAAAAGGCACATTTTGAGGAATACTGTTAGCATCACTTTTCATATCATATGTACACATGTGGATATCAATTAAAATGAGATTTTTTTAATTCATTTGTTTTAAAATTAACATCCTGTTTGCTGACAGAATCCGTTTTATATTCCATAAATTTCCAATTGCAAAACATGTTATCGTCACAATGTCAACGTATAACATCTGCAATGTCATGCATGCATGCATACATACATGACAGCATAGATTTGGGTAACGTAATGAAACCCAACCTAAATTGGTCATCAACGTGGTAGAAAAGATGACCGCTTCTGAAGTAACAGCACGTGGCCATGTTGGAAATGTCAAACTAAAAATGATGATCAACAGGGAATGCTGAACCGGAATAAGAAATTTACACGTACTATAGAAATAGTTATTGCATCTATGTTAGTTACTATGTAAACACGTTCTAGTAACAAGTTTTTTATAAACATTTTACCAATATGCTTAAATGCAACATTTACGTCAAGAAATTTCAGTTGATTTCAGAGGAAGTTGCAGGCTCGACTTATAGGACGCAATTTCCGTGATGTTTCAGCGAAAATTTTACAAATTTCCACGAATTTCCTCATCACATCGGTGAATCGTTTAGCATCCTGATGACGCGTTACCATATTTGAATCATGCTGATTTACCCATGCATTTTTAGCAAATATTCAATTAACAAACTATGTCCAGTAGGATTTTTCCCTATGGGAATTTTCCATCTTAAGTGGCGTGATATTCCTTGTCCCCTTTGCCTACAAAAACAGCCACAACCCTTTTTCTTATAAGTTGAAACCTATAATTCAACGTGGCGCAATTACCTAAATTTGATTAAAAAGATAACCAATTTTCCTCCAAAAGCTTACGATGAATCACAACAAATAAACACGTAGATATTTGGTGGCAAAATGGAGGAAATTGAGAATTCCTACATTTCCTGTATTGCCTATATTCTACGAAATCTAAAAGTTATACTTGTACCTTTTTTTCGAAATAGGAGTGTCGAACATATTCTCGAAAAATTAATACAAATTTGAGCAAACATTGCTTTCAATTACGTGACCACTATTTTTTAACCAGGTCTTGATTTATGCAAGTCTGAGTCAAGTATGAGAAAAAAAAATCACACAGGTTAAACTTAATTACTTCCTGGTTAACTCTAGTTTATTTTAAAAATACCGTTATGAATCTTAAGTAGTTTTTCAATTAGGTGTTCTTTGTCTAAAACATGATCAGTTTATCTTAAGTAGTTTCAGAGATGCACGGCCGAATGAGGCCAATATGCATACACTTAGAGATCCGGTCATGATATCTATTTTGTCTTAGACGAAATTAAAATGGCACAAATTCTTTATAATAATTATAATGAATCTTGTATGCATGTACACATGCGCGAGTGACGTCATTTCAGTGGTTGGATTTGTTATCAAGCATGCGGGTTAGTGCATGTTTTGACGTTGCTGAAATTTAGACGCTGAATGCCCCCAGTCGTGTCGTCACGACGCTTCCTTCACATCACGTGTTCAGTGGTCATGCACAGCTGAAAAAAATAGCCTCATTTTCAAGTTCGCATGTGTTGCATTAATCCCAATATGGCGACCAAAAGTGGGTAAGGCGTCAGAACGCGGGCAATTGAAATTCACCTGTATAATTAGCGAATAACATTAAGAAAAAAACTTCAAAGTTCAATTACCTTTCGCGAAAATGCTACTCGTTAAAAAGGTTTCCATATTTTTTTTTTACTGTCGCTATATATATATTCATAAATATCTGGAAGCCATTAAAAAGTGAGCCGGGGATAGCCCGTCCATGGCGCCACTTCGTTATAACCGGTTGAAGCGAACCCCTTATTAGACCTAACCGGTTGGATGGGTCAATCGATGACGCAATGACTGACCCCGATATATTAATTAAATCGAAGATATGCCAGCATTCCAATACCCGGCATGCATCTGGAAAACGCCATTGACGTCACTAAAAGTTTGGGGAAAAACATTTTTTTAGCGGTCGGTGAACCTGGTCTGAATCATCCAGGAACCTTAATTACTGCACTTACGATTCCACCACAGGTAAAAGATGGCGCCATCAGGGAATCGGCCCTATAACTAAAATCACTTTGGTTCAGTAACCCCTGGTGGTGTACGAGCCTAAGCATAGTATTTTCCACATGGTCACTCGCCATTGAGAGTATAAAGATCGAAAGCATGTGTGGTCAAATCTTTAGTAGCCGCGGGCCAACATTCCCATCCATCCCATTCGCGAAAATAACAAAACATCCATTTTTGTTAGGGTAAAAACATAGTGCTATCAGTGATTAAAGAATCGCTTCATTCTAGAATGATTCCTAAAGACATACCTGCGATTCGCGATGCACCCGCATGTATACATGTTGTTAAGCCGCGCATCAAAGAATAAAGCATCACATGATTCTAGGACACATGATCCAGGACACAAACGAGTTGTCTTATCTAGAATCATTCTTGATTTTAATGCGTTCTGAATGGTATCGAAAACAAGATGTTCGAATGCAATCATTGATTCCAGAATCATCTCAGATTCATTCTAGAATGAAGCGATTTTTTAATCGCTGATATATGCTTTTACCCTTATATGCTTTTACCCTTAATTTCAAAGTAATGCTATGATATACATGTAATCTACTTTTTACACATTTATAATATAAAAAATGTGTCTTCCAGTACAACTACAATGTACATGTAACCTACATGTACATGTACATTGTTTAATTGCACGGATATTCCCAAATTTCATAATAAAAAACTAATTTCAATTAATTATGATTTTTAATTCAGATATGACAAGGGCAAAAAAAACTGCATGTTTGTTTTATCCTAAGCTGACCTGTTGAATTGCATGATCAAGTTGATGTGCATGTAGTCATTTACTCAACATTGTGATCTATAACAATTCCTTTTCTGTTTTATTACCAAATTGGCCTACATAATGTATACTATCCCCATACCCTAGCTCTCAGGTATTTACCCCTTAAAACTTTCCACGAAGTAGACGTAAACAAATTTAAGAACCCCTGTTCTTGGATTATGGCCCCTGGAGAGGGTTTCCCGGAATGAGGAAGGGGCGAATCACGTTGTTCATTTCCCAAAATTTAATCCCCCCCCCCTGCTTTTTAAAAATTATAAAAAAGGTAAACAAAAAGCACCTGCAAATCAGATGACAGTAATTTTCCATTAAAACCGAAATTTCCCATTTTCCTTAAGGCCCATTTCTTCCTAAAGCCATTATTATTATTAATGATATCCACAAGGCTCACTTAAGCAATCCCTTCAACACTCACCCTTAGAAAATTTGGCCTTGCCATATTTATGATACCTAAATCTTAGAAATGCATTTCTAATTAACATTTTTAAATAACAAAACCTGAATGTGACACCTACATGTACATGTACATGTAACATGTAATTGTATAATGTATTTTCTCTAGTTTTTATGTTTTATTTCAAACTAGTTACATGATGTTATCATAGATTTTCATTCTATATAGTTATACATTTTTTGATTTTTCTTTCTATAGTATATATACTGTATAATTAAAGTTTTTCTATACTTCCCTTTATGAACAAAAATAACTATTTCCTGACAACCCGTTTACACCAATTGGACAGTGCTATTCCTACCTTGAAGTTGATTGGCTCGGACTGCGTCACGTGGCACCATAACATGAACAGTAATCGTTACCAATATGGAACACCAATGACCAACGACAACAATGTAGACCTACTATGAACAATAAACGAAATTGAGCTTCTGAGCTCTGAATCTGATCTGATGTATCATCCTTGTATATACGGCTATATTTATAGGATGCGAATCTCGTTAAATCGTTTGACATCCCCCTGTGGGATAATACCTCTGTTTAGGTTGGCGGGCATACATTGCTATAGTCTGCTAGTGTACTAGAAGGTGTATCACTCAGAATTTTTAATGTCAACCCGATTAACATTTCATGGCTCGCTATTAAACTGGGCTTTACGTACATATTATTGGTGTCTACGATCGCATAAATTTTCATTTGCACAATTGTTCAAAATGGAAAAAACGGGTTCAAGATTGTCATCAAAGTGGCAGCCATCTTGTTAGATTGGGATGGCACCCGCCGAATGATTAAGGGTAAGGACAGCGTGGGGGAAAGCATGAAAAAGCAATAGGCATCCCTATTGGAAAAAGATACTGAGACCAGTATTCCCTAACACAGTATCATACTGGACCTGCATGTACTTTTTTCCCATAGGTTCCAGTATGATACTAGGTTATGGAATACTGGTCCAGTATCTTTTTACAATAGGGATGGCATGCTCTGAATGCAGCATTCCGATTGGACGATCGTAAATTCCTGCCACTGGGAAACCAATCGAAACACTGCATGCCATGCTCCATGTTATGCCTCACGCTGTTTTACCCCAATTGTTACATAATGACCCTGAAATGGTCAGGCATTATCATGTGCAAATTAATGTGCTTTAATGTTGTTACTGAATTAACACTGTTACTTATGGTGACATTTTTCATTGTTACTTCATGAAAATTATATTCAATGAAGTTCAAATTCTTACAGTGTATATGCAATGTGCAAATAATGGGATTGCCACATCCAGTTTCACCTGATTCTCACCGACGTTGATGTAGCTCATCTAATGTGGATCAGGTCAAACTTTCGAGTGTTAATTCGCACCTC
>JAQGCC010004360.1:0-13312 GCA_034698905.1 Xestoiulus laeticollis | reverse complement strand
ATCTTGGATGAGCTCATAAATACATTTTAAGTTGCATCAACGACTACATTTGCCAGACGTCTGACAAATGAAGTCGTCACAATTGGGTCACAGTTATTAAAACAGGTTTTGGTTAAAATATGCCTAGAATTGGGCAAATGTGATGTTTGGGTTATTTATAATCAACTCATAATTGGGAAACTTTATTATAAATAACAAACTTCGCATTTACCCAATTCTTGGCATATTTTAACCAAAACCTGTGTTGATAACTGTGACCCAACGTTGGGTAGATTTAACACAACATTTAGTTGTTACACTTAAAAAAGTCATATTAAGTTGAATTTTAACCCAACCTTCTTAGTGTGAAGTTGTAAAAAAAATCGTTTTGTGAATATGCATAATTTCGTCTTATTTCATGGACAGTTTTCAATATGTTTTCATTTGCAGTGATACTAATTTTTGCAACTTTATCGAAAATTATCAACCAATCAAAAACGTTTTCAAAAAGTAACTGGATTTTTCGGTTGCATGAACGGTTTAAACTTACACCGTTATCAAAAATCATAAAATAAGCAAAAGCTTTAAGATGGAGATTAAAAATTACGACATAGCTAATGTACATTCATTATTACCCTTTGGGATTCTTAACGACCATTCAGTCTACAAAATTAACCAAAGCCCCTCGAGATTTCCAAAACCCGGGGCCCTCGTTACTCACAAAGTGCTAAATGCATGTTCAATTAAAGTGATTTCCAATTAAGTAGTTGCCATATTACGGTGTTTATGAACGTTAACCACCACAGTAAGGAAGAAGAGGGGGATATATACGTAATCAAGTTAATCACTCCAAGGATGTTAATGAGAAGTGAAGTGCTCGAGAAAGAGCAATGACATCGGCACCTAAAAATCACCTTAAAAAAAAAAAAAACACCCATATTTCCGAACAAGTGGATACCCCAATCGAAAATCCCTTCTTGTGGTCTTGCAATTCCTTAAACCGGAGGATTTCTATTGATTAAAAGCTGACAAAGACTAATGGAGGCAAGAAGCACGACTGCAACGATGCTGAACAAGCAAAAAAGCGAGATGATGCAATTACCCCCACTCCATCGTAATCCCACCTCTTTTTGGGGAAACATATTCCCCCCACCCTCTCCAAATTAAATATCCGACCATGATAGATATATTTTCCAAAAAACCAACTTCCCGCTGTCTCTTTTGTACGCGGAAGAGGATGCGATTTTTATCGAAATTTTGGCAACGCTGCATGCCTGTTTTCCCTTGCGAAAATGATGCGAATGGACATTGGGAAAAAAAAGATGAGAATCAAACAATAAATAAATTGGAAACGAGGCGAACGCGCCGGGAAGTAGACGAAATATGACGTCATTGACAAAAGAAAATGGCGGGGGTACTTTCTGAGGAGTCGGTTGCGGAAGATTTGTTATTTTTTGAAAAACAATGAGTAGAACGAGTCCCCCAAAATCCACTTTAACCACATTGACTCACTTGGGTGAGTTTCTGGTAAACTTCCGAATTATACAGGATAATGCCGGAATAGAAAATAAAATAGTGGAGAAAATTTAAACACCATTACTGTGCACAGCGTTATTGGGTTTAACAAACTGAATTTGATGACAATTCGTTGAAATAACTTTAATGAATCTACTTTTTCCATTTGTTTACGTACTTGTAAAAGCTCAAGTCAGTACATTAGTGATTGTGTTGATGGACAATGGAGGACTTTCCATAAGAATACTGCGCATGCGCATGAGCATAAGTGTCACTCGTGGCGAAATTTGTAACAATATAATATTAGATAGAACAAAATTTCCGTAGATGGCGCCACCGCTTATGGAAAGTCCTCCATTGTGAAAAAATTGGAGAAAATGAAAGAATTGTACGAATTCATTCCAAATTATTGTTCTCTTATCCAGAATTAAATCCTGACTTCCGGTTTTAAAAACAATTTTCCCTGACCATCTGATGATTGAAATTTTTTTTGTCTCACTGCTTACAGAAAATATTTTAGAATAAAATTTAACAATGTTCAGCCTTATTAATAACAATTTTGAATTCAACTAGAGATTACACAAACTATTATAAAATTCATTTTTCAGTTAGCTTTCACATATATCTGAATTAAAAACGCGTTAACTAATTAAAATCGGTTTTTTATTAAGAAGTTAGAAAATTATTTAGTGCAACTATTTTTTGCGAATAGACAAATTTTTCCTATATGGTTAAAAAATGTATAAAATGCAGATAGTACAAAACTATGTTAAAATGAGTAAAATTAAGTTAGAATAATACCACTTAAATCCTCGAGGAAATCCTGGGACTCGAATAAACCCCGGGTCATGGGGAAATCTCTTAAGTGCTTGCGCTTAACATTTTCGGATAGCTTATAATAGCGCAGTGCATATGGGAAATCCCCTTATTATAAATGAAATATCAGACTAATAAAATACCGCTACCGAATATGCTTGTTACTGGTGGTTTTTGTGATTTTAAATTTATTGATACCAACTTTAGGGAATAAAAATAATAAACCCCGGGTCAATGTTCCTTCCATGCAAATAAACCCCCACGTTTTTGTTCCGAGTATTTACGATAATTAATAATTGGCTACGCGAAAATATGACAATTCCAGGTCTATTAGATTTTCTACACAATTCAAGGTTTCCCAGATTTTGGAAACCCTACAGAAAGGCATTACAGTAAAGAACCATATCACCATATCCACACAGAAATACAGAGCTGCAACAAGCTGTTCACATTATTTTGTCCAACTCCTTGCAAATAGCCACCACCGAGAACAAGCTTGCAATATGTTCACTTAACAGTGATGCACACCGAGAATAAACAAGGAATTTTCAAATCAGGACAATAACACCAGGCAATGATTTCTTGACAGAGGTATCTACAATGGTTGCATCGGCTGGATTAATCGGATGCAGCATGCACTTTGATACCAATTCAGGTTCCTAGTTTTATTGTCCTATTATAGTGACTAGTGGGAAATGTATTATTTTCCTATTGACTTGAGACTTGTATCCAAGAACGATAGCTAGGTGTTATTTCCGCGAATTTCCAATTTAACAACTTTTCCAGACTAACGACGTAAACAATTACCATTGTTATGCACGAAAATAAAAAAAAAACTTTGAGAAAGGGCATAATCAAGTGGTCAATGACCCTTTAGTAGCAGCGCCATCTAGCGTGGGTCTATACATATTGTCTAGAAAATAACCATTAAAGATTAAAAGGCAATTCAATCAAACAGAGATTGTAGTTTGAAAAAAACAAATCGACCATATTGGACATCATCTAAATTCAATTAGCAGCCATTTTTAAGGTTAATTAATCCTAGACTCCGTTTTATCCAAAAGCGCGAGAAAATTTTCAGCTGCCAATATACCATTGAGATCCCGATATTTAATTAGCGCAATATCTCGTCGAAAACGAGAACAATGGTGGCAATGACCTCCAAATGAAAACACGGAGGTATATTGCTTCGGTTTCACGGAAATAAACGGCTACGAGCATTTCAATATCGAACTAAACGAGAAAAGAGCAATAAGGAAAAGCAAACAAGCATCCGAGCGCGTTGATTGTAGACGAAAGGGTCAAAGGTGAACTCGCGAAATTTGGGGGAGTATTGGGAATGAGGTGGGAAGACAATAGAAGTAACTGTAAACATTATAATGAAATTCACCATGGGTTGGGCCAATCACCCGAAAACGTATTCACGTTTCCTATATGGAAGCTAAATATAGCATTTTCCACAAAAAAAAATTATTCTTTCGAAAGCACAGTGACAAGATGACAGATGGTGGACACGTAAGCGACGTGATTGGCTGAAAATGGATGCTAGGCTAAAATAAATGGCAACATTTTAGTCGTCATCATCGCTACCAGAGAGAGAGAGATGAAATGGACTTTAGATAGATGAGCTGACATTTTGGCAAAAATAAAAAAAATGCTAAAATAAAAGTCATGCAGGCAGAAGGATGGAAGAGGAAAAGGAAAAGATACTGAAAGGCCATTGATCCCTTTGGTGCACATAAGGAAGGAGGATCCACCGCTAAGTGAAACCACAGAGTAAAACTACCATGTGGTACAATGGACCATGCATTCATAAAACTAGGAGCACGTGTTTTAGAGAATAAAAGCTCCAACGTATCGTAATTAACAGGTTTGATCTCATAGCTTGTGCAAAATGTGAAGAGCGTACGTTTATTCAATGTTTCATTTGTGATTGAATCAAATCCTTCATCGGAATGAAAAGAAATCGCAGCAGCCGGTTCTTACATCCCATCATTTGATAAATAATGACCGTTTAAAGCTTATTTCTAGTAAGATTATTTTTTGTAAATTCGCATTGCTATAATTTCAAATAAATACTTGATCATAAACAAAAAGCCTGTGACATTAGTCAATGTTCCAGTTACAAGAATTAGCACCGGTCACGAATTGTATGTGGTAAATGCATTTAATTTAAATTCCACCAGCAGGCTGAATTCAGGATATTCTATAATATTAACCTCAGGTTAACCCTGCCTACTGGCTGGGTTATCATTTCTCTCCATTTTCTCCCTAACCTATACCTGTGGGTTAACCTAGTGTTATACAACAGATTAACCCTAGGTTATTCTTAACCTCTGTTGGTGCAACCGGCCAAAAGATGGTATTAAACTTGGTTAAAGACCTGAGTTCTAAGCCAACTAACTGCATAATAACGTACTGTATGGTTAACTTAAAACATGTCCGGATTAGTTTTAAAGTGAAGTTTCAATTCACTGCTACAGAATGTACGAAACCATAATTTTGAATTCCACATCATATACATATAACTATCTATCATACACTGCATATTTATAGAAACACTTTGCAGTAAATGCTATGTGGTTAGGTTAGAGGATTGATTTATAAATTTGGTGCTTAGCAAGAATAATATTAGCAATTTGATTAAAGAATTTGTCTACAGAAAAATCCAATTTTGATTTAACAATAGTATTTTAATAGAGAACGCCTTAAATGCTCAACAGTTTTGTTAAAAATCATTTTCAGTTGACATTAGAGGAATTGAGCAGGTATTTTTTAAATCTTTACGAGAACGTTAAATACACACTATAACGTTTGCGCATCAATAAGTTATGCGCCGTAAATGTCGTTATGCTCCTCAAAGACGATGTGGTATCTCTTTAAACTAATGAAATTGTCGTGTCCAATCAACCAAAACGTCGTCCCACGCATGCGCATTGGCAAAAAAAAACAAAAAAAAAACAGTGCTGCCAATGTCGTCAAGATTAAAGGAAACCAGCCAATCCCACTATTGTCCTTACTTCCAGAACTATACAATTTAGAGCATTTACTTTTAATCTATAAGCGATGGAATCTTCACTCAGTTGACTTAGTCCTATAGACGTCTGAAATGTATCATTCCTTCTAAGCCATTCGAAAGGACCTCAGCATGTTCAACATGTACATTATTTAGCGCAATTTGAAATGACGAAAAGCAGGTTTACATGGTCGCTTCAATTTGTAGTTTTATTGTCGCAAAGGGGCCATATTAAAAAAAAAAAACATTCCGAATCACATTTCGCCTAGGAAATAAGACCTTGTCCAAGATTCCCATTCAATCCTAACATTGGTCAAACGCTATATAGCGTTACCTACAGACATTAATTCCTTGTAAATAACACATTCAACTCCTCCAGAATCATAAAGCCCAGGGCCAAGTCGCTATTCTCAGCCTCAAAACTGCTAAAAATACGTGTTGAAAAGGCGATACGAGCAGAATATCCTATGTCCATTTAAGGCCACCTACGCAGCAGGCATCGGGTGACCATCTAGTGCTCGGTCAAGCAAAATAAACTAATGGGTCGAACGCTGACGAGTCACCTGCTTGACACAGACGTGAGCAATTGCACACGGCAGAATGACCACATTGGAGGAAAAGGGAGGGTCATCAGGCTTTTAAAACCATTTCGTAAACAAATTAAATTGGTGATTCTAAGTGGACCGTTTAGTCCAGAAGGAATGGAAACTGTAACACCTCCCTCTAAAGTGGTAAACAAAGGTGAGTTGATGCGGAGGATGTCGACCTTTTCATTGACCGGGTCGAAATTGGGATCAAAGTCCGTGTCTTAGGAATTACTTTCGGGAAAGAGAGGTTAAACCGAGTCAACAATTCCAGAGTGTGCACGTCAGCTCTCGAGACATCCAATTAGGCGTGACAAGTGATGAAAAGCCGCAGAGATTAAATGGAGAAAAAAGAGAAAATGCTAAAACAACAGGGAAAACTGTTTGGAGATATACAGACAAAGCTTGTTGAAAGCACAATCATGTCAACACGACATTGAAAAAATAAAATAGTATTTCGGGAACTAACAAATTACTAAGGAGTAAGGATACGCCAGTAGGCATTAGTGAAATTAGCATCATTATTGAATAAACCAGGTTCGTTCAAGAATTTGTGTTTGGTCAACACGGTACAATATTTCCACCCTATGATTTCATATAGGAATGCAATTGGAATGTTCCATAATCTGATAAACTTATGTATTCCAATGGAATACTCCATAGTCTGATAAACCCATTATTCCAATGGGATGTTCCATAATCTGATAAGCCCATTATTCCAATGGGATGCTCCATAATCTGAAAAGCCCCTATATTCTAATGGAATGCTCCATAGTCTGATAAACCCATTATTCCAATGGGATGCTCCATAGTCTGATAAACCCATTATTCCAATGGGATGTTCCATAATCTGAAAAGCCCATATATTCTAATGGAATGCTCCATATCCTGATAAGCAATGGCATCGTGTTGCAAAAAGCACAACCTGTCCGCTCTGAGCCTCCGTAAAGTAGTCTGAATTGTATTTCATGTAAGACAAGATATAATTCTTTAAAGGACCTACATGTATATTGCATTTGCTGCTTTTTCACCCTGTTATATTTAAACTTTATTCTAAGTTGAATCTGAACCTATTGAAAGCGGCAATTTTGTCATATATCTCCACAAAGGTTATACAACTTTCAAATAACGCTATCTAATTTTTTTTGAATTACACGTACATGTATGTTAACATGTTACTGCAGAATTTTTTTAATTTTTTTTTTCACAGTTACACTATATCCGAAGATATTAAGAGACATCTGTGCTCTAGGAATGCAAATGCGTCACATTTCAAATAAAGTATAGTTTGACTTTTATTAAGGAGAAAGCACCAGCTTTTCAACTGGAAAGAATATAATCTGTAGAAAGTTCTCAATTTCAGGAAATGTGGAGTGACATTGTAACCTTACTCTAGTAGCAGCTCATATAAACCCAGCAGTAAAAAAGGGGTATTGCCCTAAAGCACCCTTGTTACTCTTTTTCAAAGGTAGAAACTAGGAATGAACGTAATTTGGACAGAAAAGGTGTTGAAAGCGAAGTTCCGTTTCGAGGTCATTGGCAGAGCCATGAATAAATTTTCATCAGTTTTTATTTTTTTCTCCCTCTGCCATGCTTTGTTTTTTTAGAATGGGTTAGGGAGATGTAGTCGGAATCACTCCTGGGGACATTTTAATCAACACTAAAGGTTTAAGGCTAAATTCACGGTGTGAACACCTGCTCCCAACAGCGACATCAACTTTTTTTTTATTAGTCACATTTTTCGAGTGGCTAGGAAATGTTTACGGTGCTAAAACGAGCGACTATTGACTCCTGTTTGCTAATATAGGAATCGGAAGCAACAAAAAAGTTCAGCGCGTGCACATTAGGAACGAAGTGAAAAACAAACATTCGACGAAAAACAACAAAATTGCTCATAAGAGTACATGAAATGCAGGAGTTGAAATAGTTACGACGTCATATTTCGCTGCCAAATTGCAGTTCAACATCAAACATGGTTTTGTCACATCCACCCTGAATTCATAGCGTGGCAAGGTCAATGCCTCGCTCTTGCCCTCCGCACTTTCCACTCGAGTATTTCTCCTTATTTTTACTTGACAAAAACCGCCTGAAAGCAGATGCAACATCGAGCACTGTGCTTCAATGGCATTAAAGTATTCGCCCGCCTCCAGTGACGGCAACCATCAAATATTGACCAATGTCCGGTCGACTCTATTGAAAGCAAGTTCCATTAGACGTCCATTCAATCGCTTTGAAACATGGATGAGTGGTCAAAAATGCAAGTACACAACACTTAAGATCCTTTGGTATAAAAGACTCGGCCTAACAAAGGCCCTTGGTCAGCGGCGTGAGGTTAGCCAGTCTTAGACTGACCATGTCCAGAGAGAGCAATGTCCCTCCTATAGGATAAATATCTAACCGAAGAATCTTTTGTGACAAACAGCATTTGCGAGTCGGAATCTTAACGACCAAAATTCTATTCAATAATGCATAGCTTAGGTTTTGGCCACTGGTCAAAGATAAGAGCGTCATACGTTAATAAATTCACATGGCTTCTAAAATATTCAGCTTTTGAAACAAATAATCAATATTTGGGCACGGGTTCAACCGTGTCAAGCGGCAACGTCCTACAACTGACCAATTGCTGGTCGAAAGGGTTTTTAAAACTTTCGCCTGAGCAAATAGGCCCATTTCGCCGCCAACTAGGACTATAAATGAGTAAAATGCGAGAGGAATAAACTAAGAATAATTCTAATCAATGAATAAAAAGCTGAGGTTGATAACCTGAAGCATGCACGACTGAAACAGTTTAATTTGGCATTTAATAATTGAATACGCTGTTTTATTACCATCGCGTGAATGAATAATTATAGCAAAAATTTGTGCTCCTACCTTGCTAGTTGCCATATCGCTGACCGATCTGTGAGTTTGAATGGTTTCCAGTTGGTCCAGACACCAATCCAGTTCCTCGAGAGTCTCGATAGCCAGCTTCGTGTAGGCCTCATCTAAACAAAAAAAGTAATTTATAAACGAAATTAAAACGACATTTTAATAGTATTCTTAGTAACTAAATTAAAGTGATGATTGTCTATAAGAATAGACAACTACATGTATTCAATTTTCTGTTGTTGCTGCCCCTGAAGATAGGCAATCACCGATAACATCCCTGTTATGCGAGATTGCTTAGTTTCAGGGGAATATTTACTTACACATCAGATTTTAAAAAAAGGAAAAAAACTAATCGAAAATATTAGCCCAGTTTAAGAATTCTATTTTCTCTTTATCGAAAAAAATTATGTAATATGGTACGATTAGGTATTGCTGTGGTGTACGCATTAACACCACTTATTTACAATGGTTAATTATAAAACACCATTACGAGCATTTCTGAAGAACTACTCATACGGATCTGAAGAGCAAATGTGCCGTGTCGTGATTGTCATACAAGAACTTGTCTGATCTGCGCCTCCGTAATTGGGGAATTGTCCCAATGCAGACAACGTAACTAGATACAAGGTCAAATTTGTGAAAGTACCTACTGCCAAAACAATTTATTTTCCAACCTAAACCACATTTTCCCTGCACGGGATGGCTACATTTATTTACTTAAAACATATAGGCAAAATTTAAATCATATCCGAGCTTAATTAGATGATACCTATGCAATTTAAGCTATTGTGCAACAATATTTGCGATTTGCTTCTATATACTAGAAAGTTTGCAACATAGGTAATTAACAGATCTTTTGTGATAATCAAAAACATTGTTAAACGATTTAAGATATAAAATTTTACAATTATTAAAAATTTCGGAAAGAGCGAGAATGGTAGAAAATAAATGTTTAAAAATGTGATTTTAAATTTAGAAAGATAAACGTTCCACAATCATTTTGACCAACTGTTGAATTAAACTTGGATGTCCCATGCGGATATTACAATCATTAAGCCACCCAACTGTGTTAATCTAATAAATGGTAACAAATGTATAAGTACATGAAGTTTTTTTTAAAACTTTGTGAGATGATTAGGATTATAATAAATGATCAAATTAAGCAAATATTGAGCACAAGTCTGGACAAATAGAAAAATTGTCTTGATACCCTAAGTCAGTAAGCTTAGCAAATATCGGCATATTCATGTTGCAGCATTTTCAATATATGAATGATATAATGATTCATGTTTATATTGCAATCAACCCTAATTTGTTTTCAAACCTTCGCTTTCAAATTTTCCTTTTACTAGCATACTGCAAAAGTGAATACTTTATACAATTTAAGAATGGTATTTGGAATATACTGTATAGCTAAACCTTATGCATAATTGGTGTAAGGTGACTGCATCAACATTAGATTGACCCAGTTGGACATTTGCTGAAATTAACCTTATTTTCGCTCATCAATCATGAATTTTAGCTGCATCATCTCTTTAGTCACAGGAAAAATACCAAGGATAATTTTGTAAATATGCATGAACAGTAAGTTTTTCTATACTCTTAGCGGTTGTTGTAATTAATTATATTGTATTACAGTTCAAAGAATGTCAAGATTCATTGACAAAATAATATTTAATGCTTTCTTTGTGGGTAAGTTATGTCCAAATCATTCCATACTACAGCATGAAATGCCCGGTCTCATTCACGATTATGTTGAGCAGTTTCACCTCCATGTGCTAGACTGGGAGAGATAGGAAGTGGGCTCTATTTTTCCAAATTAATAAACCATATCCGCTGTATTCAATTCGGCCAATCTATTCCTGTAATTGTTAGAGAAATAGGACAAACCTGTACGAGAAAATTAAAAGTGAGATTAAAATTTTATTTCTGTGAGGACCCTGTGGATGTTATCAAATTTTATAACTTTAAAAATATTTGAAAAAACTTTTCTGGACGGATTTGATCTTGCAACCATGTAAAAAAAGCTTTGTTCTGGTAAGGGGGTCAAACAAAAAGTCGTCAACAATATAGTAAGACATGTATTGAATATAAACAAGTTTAGTTAAGTTTAGCCCAATTCAGTTTGTATTAAACTAAACTCACCTATAATAAATACTTAACCACGATTGTAGCCAGCGAGCATTTGACCAAGTACTTTTGTGGCCCTCTTGAAATGAAAAGTTGGACCACCCTGTTCAATAGTGTGATTATTTCAGCTACAAATTTTGTCATTGCTAGCGTGCAAACATCTCAGCACAATGTAAGAATTAAAATTAAACTTAGATTAAACTCGCATTTGACAGTATTTTACAGTGTGCTGGACATTATTTTACTCCAAAGGCGAGTTAAATCTAGACAAATGTAATTACCATGTACAATGTAACTATGCCAATATTTATCAATTATTACATAAGCCATCTTAATCATAGAAATAGATGTCTTATGGCCAGATCTTCACCTCCGCACAACCAAAATGTGCAACGCACTCCCGTCCCCTGATTGGATCACAGAGGTCACCTGATCGAATCCAACCAATCAGGGGACGGTAGTGCGTTGCACATTTCAGGTTGCGAGAGGTGAAGATCTGGGCATTACTCTTTTGAGACAATTCAGTATAAGTTTGTAAAGGTTCATCTTGCAGAATGCAAATGCCAAACTTGCAACTGTAATTTTCTGATTTGGGTACTTCTCACGAAATGCTTAACTGGTTCATCCCGCCAAACCATTTAAATTCACTGAAAATAAAATGTTATTTGAGCTTGTCTACACCAGGGTGCATTTCAGCTTGGCGTAGATCTGTACAATATCGATCGTTCCAGCCTCGCAATCTCAGTTACAAGAATTCGCCAACTCGTGGCGCTAACATCAAGTAGCGTGGGCAAAATAGGCTGAAAAAAGCAAATATGAAATCCCGCAAAACGCAAAGACTCGTGCTATTCATATTTACCTCCATAAGTCAATGTTTTCTGTTGATTTGCATTGCCAGAAGCCGAAGCCGACGATCGTCTCGTTCTGAAAGCATGAAAAAAAAAGGGTCATTGGAAACTGCATCAGATTAGGCGTGCATCATCATAAATTAAAAACATGCTCAATTTAGGAAACTTTATGGGTACTCAGACTCGGAATGGTCATTATGTCTATTCTAACCAATCGGAATTTGAATTCTTATTGATTGGAATTGAAATAATAACGATTATTTAAAATCTAAATTCCAAAGTCAACATTTTTTGAGGTTATCTGAGCACACGTGCGAATTTTCGGCGTCTGTTTGAGTACCCCTACTACAAAACGTACACCTGTAGTATTTCCGAATTTAGGTAGCCGAATTGCATTTGAGTAATGGAATGTTATAGGCGCATTTACTGTAGGTCTATACCATAGACATCGTATGACAATCCATTGACATTAAGGTCACGAGCCACATACTGTACATGTACACGTATTTGTAGGTAATACATGTACACGTATTTGTAGGTAATACATGTACACAGTATTTCCTGAAATTATTAATTATTACTCCGATTTATTTTCCAATTTTGCTTTATGAACGGCCATTTCGGATTTTAACATACATGTACATGTACAGTATTTTGTATTTAAAAAAAATAATTATTAAAATGTACTAAATATAATGTGGGGAATACAATGTGCATGTACATTGTACATACTATAAGTAATAAAGTCAAGATTTCGTTCATTTCAAAGCTTACTTGTTAGCCGAGACGTTCGTCAAATTGATGTAATTGTTGCGTACGCTTCTCAAGCTAGCCAAAATTTGTGCGAAAGGTGTTACGATCAGGTCTTCTCCATGTCTGAAAAATTGGAGAAAGTAAGAATTAGATAGATAGACGATTGACAATGTCGGTTAGGCTGGTGTCTGTAACCGCAGAAGTAAAAATAATTTCGCTTAACGAAATTATTTTTTAATATTTGTCTAAACATTCATGTAACCCGCTCAAATAAACATGTTGTATTACACTTGTACATAAAAAAATAATGTACCATATGTTATTAACTTACATTAGGTAACGAAAATCGTCTTTCTAGACTTTCCATATAGTATATTAAATAAACTTCGAAGAGAAAAAAAATGAAAATATTTTGAAAATATAAAACCCATTTTTAAACCAATTTAAATGTAATGTCGTTTTAACAGACGTTATGCACTTCTGGTTAAACAGGCATGCATCTAATGTAGTGACGATATGCTGTCTCCAATAATCATACTAAATTCTTTATTAACGATCATTTATTTAATGACCAATCATGTCGCTTCTGTATGAAAATAACGCCGAAATGGCTATTTTCCATTGGTTAATTTTACAAAGTTTTAGTAAGTCACGTTTACATGTTAATTAGCATAACATTGGCGGATCAAATAGAAATTTCTAGAATTTTTCCGAAATATTCTTTCACATAATAGGGGTACTCAAGTTGAGGTTCGTAGTTGTACAATCTCGCACTTTTACGTGATTTACGAAAGTTGTAAATC
>JAQGCC010004359.1:0-13313 GCA_034698905.1 Xestoiulus laeticollis | reverse complement strand
AAATCATTGTCAAAATGTTAATAATTATCAGTAAGCTCTTTTTGAAGAAATTCTGGTAAGATATAATCATCACAAACCATATCCTTATCAGGTGAAGACTGGTCAAGCGTATTTTGTAGAGAGGTTAGACCCATCCTGGGGACTAAAAAAAGCGTTCAATGTACAAAGTAGACAGGTGTTCATTGTATGGAGGTCTGTCCTAATGTTATTTCTATGGAAGATGTCCGGGACCAGCCAAAAGTGTTCAAGTTAGGAAGGTGTTCACTTTATAAAGGTGTTCAATCTGACAGGTTTCAATGTAGTGAGAAAAATTCCTTATGGTAGCCTATTAAAAACAGCTTCTTAAATTATAGGACAATTATTATGAAATCCTCACATTATTAACTCTTCTTCAATCTTACAAAACCTATTTTAATATGCCATTCAAAGTGCAAGCTTTAAAAAGTACAAAATGCTATAAACACAACATTTTTTAGGTTGTTAATTCACATCTGCACAACAATGTTTTGAGTCATTTCTTAATTCTTTATTCCCAAAAACAAAGCCCTAGCTAGCTCAGCCCCTAATAAAAATTCGTTACATTTATCAGAAATAAACATATGACATAATGTAAATTCAAATGTTGATATGTGTCATATATGGCTCACTATACTTTGCCTATACGATCATTGCGTCACGATAGGTGTGATCATATATTTGCCATCAATCATCATATATACAGTGAAACCTCCGAACAACGGTCACCTATGGGACCGTGAAAAAGTGGCCGCCCTTCGGAGGTGGCTGCTGTTCGGAGGTTTAAAAATCCTATGAGTTCTGTTCCAACAAAACATGGCCGTCCTACGGAGGTTTCCCTTGTTCAGAGGTGGCCGTTAATAGAGGTTTCATTGTACATGAACATGTAGCATGCATGCACAGAATGATGAAAAATAAATTAATGAATCTCCAGTTTCATGCACGAGCATTACAGACGCTTTATATCTATAATTTTGTTTGACTTATATACAATAATAATACAGTATAAAAAACGTTGTTTTTCGCGTAAAACCTTTTAATGTAGCCAGCAATTTAAGTACTGGCAGGAAATTCACTTTTGACCCACCCCGCATGGCCACTATAGAATCTTCCATAAAGGGGAGTAATTGGACATCGCAAGACGAGCGCTCCGTAGCACAGCAAGTTCCAGGCTGCAATTTTAAATGCATTCTTTTCACGTTGAAAAATGCTAAATTTTGGCAAAAATTGGTTACAGAATTCTACTAAATTTATATAGGGGCGATCCGGGGATGAGACTGATCTTCACACACAATTTAGGATCTCTATGACGAGTGAAAGCTGGTTAAAAAGGACATGATCCAAATCAATGTAATCAAACAAACACCATGCGCTCCCTTCTAACCAAGTTAAACAAAAGGTTTTAATAATAAAAATGGTGTAAAGCAGCTTCCATAACCAACTTTATACATACATGCACAGTTCTTGCATAAAGGAGGATCGATGAGGAAATTAGGCCCTACCTACAATTGTATGCCTAAAAAAATCCTTAATTCTTTGATTAATTTAAAATCGGCTAAAGTGACAACAGCCATATTTACTGTGGCAAACTGGTATAGCTGGTGATAAAGACAAGAATTGCAATACATTATATAATGTAAATGTATTTATTTGTTTAGATGAAACTGTACCTTACCTTATACATGTATAGCTAGCTATAGCTTCCAACCAATTAACTTTTTTATTCTCTGATTTGTCAGACCTTACGACTTTTTCTTTTAAAATAAACGTTTTGACCTTTAACCCATCTTTCCCAACATTCCATTGAATTAACGTTGGGCCAGCTATAGCTATTACTAGTTAAGGCCATGAAACTCAGATTCCAAGCCTTGGGATACTCACTACTAGTGGCCTCAGCGAGCCGCATCTTGCTTCTGCCTCCTCGCCTGACCCGTTTACAGTCTGGCCCACATCACTATGGAGTCTCCGCTCAGTCGACCGATCCTCTTGTCCCGGAGCTGATGCTGTCATTTTGTCTCGTGCTCACATTGCTACCATATTTCAATTAGAAATCGCCCAAACAAAATTGCCCATCCTACACTACCCCACCCCACATATAGCCACATTTTCCCCTGTCAGTCTCCGTTAAACTTCCCTTACTACGCCACCTCATCCACACGTATCCACCTCACACGATGTATCCCATAGCGGCGTATAAACCATTAATAAAAAAAAAAAGATTCCAAGCCCTGCATGCTTCAAATCAATTATAATAATTTAGTACAGCCTCGGTAATCCGATACCATATATGGGACCAAGCACTGTCGGATTATCAAGAAGCGTGGGATTACTTTACATGTACAGTATAAGCCTACTGCCTAGCTACCATATTAATTTTATTGTACATTTAAATGTGTACACTCACATATTGCATAAATATGTTTGGCAGATCTGTAATTCTCGTTTACTTAATATTAAACACAAAACAAAAAAACAACGTTGATTTTTTTATAGCTCAACTGTCTAGATTTTCAGAATGGAAAGTCCTGCATACTGCGCATGCGCATGAACATAGCACCACTGGTGGTGAAATTCGTAACCCCTAATACTAGATAGAAAAAAGATCCGTAGATGGCGCCACCGCTTATGGAAAGTCCTCCATTTGCGTTCAGATTTTAAAGGATCGCGTTGTCTTAAGAGGGTTGCATACCAGAATAAGTTTTTTTTTTAATTATTTTTTTTATTTAATGTTGGAAACTGATAGGAATAAATGGAATGTACGAGGACCGTGCATAAATATTCTATTATTTGTTTAAATTTTTTGTTTATGTATATGTATATTCCATTTCATGAAAATATGTCCGTAAAGTTTACCAGACCCTCTACATATAAACTTTGCAGACATATTTTCATAAAATGGAATATACATGTACATAAACAAAAAAATTAAACAAATAATAGAATATTTATTCTAGGTCTTCGTACATTCCATTTGTTCCTAACAGTTTCCAAAATTAAATTAAAAAATTATTTAGAAAAAAGACTTATTATTGTACGCAACCCTTTTAATACATTTTTTTGCAGTCAGAAGTTTCTGTATACTGATATGCACTGTACTTAAAGCTCAAGCTGGAATAAGAAACATTATATTTACTCACCTCTTATTAACAATTTTAATTGCTGTCCTAAAAATTCGGTTTCCACAACACAGTAAATGAATGCACTCAATGCAGACAAGGGTCAAATTTCCCTAAATAGTCGTACGACGTACAGATTCTGACTTGCAATGCAATACAGAGAACCAAGAATACAAGAGAACTAAAATACCGAACACCAACTCGAGGTAAGAAAACGAAGAAACTGATATTCCGAACGCGATTAGCTGCTGTCAAATATTTCGCGCCAAAAATCTCCCGCGTAAACAGACATTTTCTTTTGTCACATCATCCTTTTTTTTGACTGTTGTGTTGTTTGTTATTTTTTTGTGTTAAGGAAGCAAAATGGCAGGATTTGATGATGCAGGTGTGTTTTTCAGCGATAATTTCGGTTCAGATGATCATCAAGCGGATCCACAGCTTAATTTACTAGGCATTAAACGTCGATTTAAAGATTTCATTCGGGAATATCACGAAGGAAATTTTTCATACCGATACAGGTAATTGACAGATTATGATAAATAACAAAACATGTTTACCCATTGTTACAACCTGTATAAATCGATGTTGTTATCTGTAGAGACCAACTTAAACGTCACTATAATCTCGGCGAATATTGGTTGGAAGTTGCTTTAGAAGATTTGGCAAGTTTTGATGAAGATCTTGCTGATAAAATCACGAAGCATCCCTCTGAGCATTTGCCATTGGTATGCACATAGTCATCCATAACGATGCGGATTATTTCATTATTAGCTGATAGATGATAAACTTTATATTTCATCGTTTATTGTATAGTTCGAAGATGCTGCTAGGGAAATAGCTGACGAAATTACAAAACCTAGACCAGAAGGTGAAGAAGACATTCAGGATATTCAAGTCATTTTACGTTCCACTGCAAATCCAAGTCCACTTAGAGAACTTCAGGTAAATGCAAACGTCTTAGTGACATATTCCCTACATTAGTAATCTAGGCCACTGTCCGTCAGCAAACATTTTCATACAAACATCCAACATATTTGCAGTTGTCACTGGAGTCCTCAATTACATATTTTGATTTTTTTCACTATTATAGTCTGATTTGGTTTCCAAGCTTGTAAAAATCCAAGGCATCGTGATTTCTGCATCTGGAATTCGTGCGAAAGCAACTCGCATCGCTATCCAGTGTCGTACATGCCGTAGTGTCATTCCAAACCTCGCTGTTAAGCCAGGGTTTGAGGGATATGCCCTGCCCAGAAAATGCACCATGTATGTATTTTTCACGCTTAAGTTGCTTAAATTCATAATAATTATTCGTTAACTTGGCAATAATACATTACAGGGAACAGCAAGGACCAGTTAAATGCCCGGTGGACCCATATTTCATCGTTCCGGATAAATGCATCTGTGTTGATTTTCAAATCCTAAAATTGCAAGAGTCGCCAGAAGACGTACCCAATGGTGAAATGCCAAGGCACATGCAGTTGTACTGTGACCGATACGTATGCGAACGCGTTGTTCCTGGCAATCGTGTCACCATTATCGGAATTTATTCCATTAAAAAAGTTGCCCAAGGACCAAAAGTAATTTTCATGTTATTTACAAGAAAATTATTTTTTTTATCTGTTGATACCATTGTTACTAAGAGTAAATTTGTCGCTAATAGAAGGGTACAAGGGAGAAGTCTGCCATTGGTATCCGGAATCCCTATGTTAGGGTCATTGGAATTAATATCGATACGGAAGCCGTGGGGAGAAGCTCAAGCACTGCCATCACCCCTGAAGAAGAGGAAGAATTTCGCCGATTTTCCAGCACTCCCGACGTGTATGAGAAGATTGCAAGGAGTATTGCACCCTCCATCTTTGGTAGCATTGACATTAAAAAGTCAATTGCGTGTCTGCTGTTTGGAGGCTCTAGGAAATTGTAAGTGGGCTTAGAAACGCAAAAACCTTTTTATGTCGTAATATATGCCCTAATTTCTCATCGTGGGCTTTAAATTTATAGGGATGTAGTAGTACTAAGTATCCAGGGTTAAATTCTGTTATATTCCAGGCTTCCTGATGGACTGACAAGGCGTGGAGATATCAACGTACTGCTGCTTGGGGATCCTGGAACAGCCAAGTCTCAGTTACTTAAGTTTGTGGAGCGTGTTTCACCTATCGGGGTACTTGTCACGTTTATCACCGTAACCGTGCAATCATGTGACGGAATAAAATATCTCAAACGTGATATTTCAGGTTTACACTTCGGGAAAAGGAAGCAGTGCTGCCGGTCTGACAGCTTCTGTTATTCGCGACCCTGCAACGGTAATTGCATTGACCCATATCCCAGAGTATATAATAATGCGTTCTTTAAAAATAAAGCGGTGAATTTTACTTTGGTTATATTAGCGCAACTTTATAATGGAGGGAGGCGCCATGGTACTTGCTGATGGAGGAGTAGTCTGCATTGACGAATTTGATAAAATGCGGGAAGATGATAGAGTAGCTATCCATGAAGCTATGGAACAGCAGACAATCTCCATTGCCAAGGTATCGGCATGACAAGAAACTCGATTAGATTAGAAAATTTGAGATTCGTTCCTAATTTCCGTTATTTGAAATTTGCGTAGGCTGGTATAACAACCACGTTGAATTCCCGCTGCTCCGTCCTGGCTGCAGCTAACAGTGTTTTCGGACGGTGGGACGACACAAAGGGAGATGAAAATATCGACTTCATGCCAACGATTTTGTCTCGATTCGACATGATTTATATTGTAAAAGACGAACATAACGAACAACGGGATATTGTAAGCCTAATTCTTTTAATGGTCATATTCGTGGAAGTCCAAAATTTATTTGAGAGTAATTGTATTCGTTTTTTTTAAAGTCTTTGGCCAAACATGTCATGAATGTGCACATGAATGCATTTCAACAGTCTGCAGATATTGCAGAAGGAGAATTGAGCCTAAATTTTTTAAAAAAGTACATCGGGTACTGCAGAACGTAAGTAGCATTAGTCGATTGCATCGGCTAAATGTGCTAAACTGAATTTTATGTTGACAGCGAGGGATCCGCTTTTGTCGTGTATTTAGATTGAAGATTATATTTATTTTAGGCGATGCGGGCCAAGGCTTTCTCCCGTTGCTGGCGACAAGTTAAAAAACCAATATATTCTCATGCGTACCGGTGCAAGGCAGCACGAGCAAGATACGGAAAAGCGCAATTCCATTCCTATAACAGTAAGGTATGACCCAGTTAAGAGGGTTGCATACCAAAATAAGCCTTTTTTTCTAAATTATTTTTTAATTTAATTTTGGAAACAGGAGCAAATGGAATGTACAAGGACCTAGCATAAATATTCTATTATTTGTTTAAATTTTTGTTTATGTATATCTATATTACATTTCATGGAAATATGCCAGTAAAGTTTACAAAACCTACAATTATAAACTTTATGGACATATTTCCATGAAATGGAACATACATATACATAAACAAAAAAATTTAACAAATAATAGAATATTTATGCTAGGTAATCGTACATTCCATTTGTTCCTAACAGTTTACAAAATTAAATTAAAAAATAATTTTAAAAATAGGCTTATTCTGGTATGCAACTCTTAAGACAACACGATCCTTTAAAATCTGAACGCAAATTACGCATCTTTTAATATTGTTGTAAATTCTGAAAATCTAGACAATTGGAAGCCATCATCCGCATATCCGAATCATTGGCAAAGATGCAACTAAAGCCTTTTGCCATTGAAAGCCACGTCGAAGAAGCCCTGCGCCTCTTTAACGTGTCCACCATGGATGCAGCCATGTCGGGAACTCTTGCAGGAGCAGAAGGATTCACCTCGGAAGAGGACCACGAGATATTAACAAGAATTGAAAAGCAAGTCAAACGTCGCTTTGCAATCGGCTCCCAAGTTTCTGAACACAGCATCATCCAAGATTTCACCAAGCAGGTAGTGTAAACGATCCTTTTTACCCCTCTCATGTTTTTCTTCAGAATAAGCTAGATCACGATTTTTGTTTATTTTGGTAGAAATATCCCGAACATGCAGTACACAAGGTGATTTACTTGATGATCAGGCGTGGAGAACTACAGCACCGCATGCAACGCAAAATGCTCTATCGTCTTAAATAGGTAAAATGCGATTAATTTTTTTATTCTTATTTAATTATGTTACATGGAAAAATAAAAATATGTTAATGTGTAAGGTTACGTCATTTTGTCTTACAATACAATGTTTTCCACTTGCAATTCTTTAAATGCATCGTTTTTATCAAGGCTGTGCACAAGTTGTTCCAAACGTGCGGTCAGCAAGTCGGCCACCTCTTCCAAATCGTGCTGAAATAAGGAACACTATTAAGAAACTAAACATTCTTGTCCCAAAATACATCCGGACGAATTTACAGCAGGAACAATATAGTGATTACGAGAAAAATTACCTGTAAAATATGCAATCCCTTTGTAGATAGAATAGCAAGTTCGCACATCCCATCCCCAGTGATGTCCAAATAATTGATAGCTAGCAAAGGATATGCAAAGCTACGTTGCCAAACTAGGGTAAAATCCCCTTGTTGCAATTCATTATTGGTCGATGTCGATCCTGGTTCTGTTGGTGGAAAAACGTTTTGGCTGTTGGGCTGTTCCTTTACAAATTTGTAGACTAGAAGTTCCTGTCCGTATGTCCCTAATAGCAGCTCGTTCGTTCCGTCCATATCGATATCGGCAACGTAGGAACACTGGATGCAGTCGAAACCGTCACTTTTCGGAAGTATCTTCTGTTCTTCGAATCCTTCCGTTAAAATGTTGCTAATATAATAAGTGGTTTCCAAAAAAAAAATCAAAGAAACGATAAATTTGCACAAATTTTATATGGCTATAGATAAAACTTGTTTTTTGCATCATTAAGGTAGGCGCACACTTACCCGCGCCGCACCGGCTTCACGCATCGAAGGAATTTCCATTTCTTCGGTAGATGCGCACTGCTAAACTATTCCCACGCTCGTTTGTTTTTCTTTACCCATAGTACTTTTAACGTGAAACAACTACCAAAAACATATATGTACCAGCTAGTTCATATATAATACACATTATATATAAAAACATATATAATACCAGCAGTGCCGGATTTACCATATAGGCAAACTAGGCACTGCCTAAGGGCACCCACAAATTACAGCCCCCACAAAATTGTAGAAAAATTAAAAAAATGTAAAAATAACTTGCAATAAATGTACTGCTCTTTCCTTGGATGCTTTGCGGCCATGCGGCGCGGTTAAGTGTGCGCCTACCTTTAGTTATAAATTAGGTGCATTCACGAAATCCATCTTATGAAGGTCAAAATAAAATGTGGATTAATTTACAAATACTTGGGCGAGCAGCACTGCTGTCTTAACAACATTAAAGGCTTTGGGTACAGCAATGCACTGGATGTGCTTTTGAATTGCTCCCACATAATACAATTATGAGTACAGTGAAACCTGTATATAGCGTACCCGCTTGGGACCGAACCATGGGGTGTGCAATTTGGAGGGATGCGTTATATGGTGGTTCAGCAAAGTGATGACAGTACACCCACGGGTAAATGTACATTCTATAAAATTGTACATTTAAAAAGTTGGATATTATTAATTAAGATTCACAAATAAATGTTGCCTTTTTAATGATTTTTAACATATACAAAACCGAAAAATAAATTTAGAAATTTTACATGTGTTGTACAGGTGTACATCTCGGGGCTCCGTATTGAAATCCATTTTCTAAATGTAAGCATGCGTTCGCTTATGGCGCTTGTGCTAATTTACTAATTTGGCAAACCCTTGACATTTGCATGGGCCCAGCGACATTTTGGGATTTACCACTCCCAATGTGTAATTCGTGATTGTGTTGGCAAATACTCTTCACGATCCGTGTTGACCATAGGGGTGCGCAACTTCAAGGTAGTACGCTATTTGGAGGGCCGTTATATGCAGGTTTCACTGTAATGTGCACCTGACCTGCGAAGGCCATGGGCATGTGTCCATACGTAAAGACTTCTTTACACGCCTCGAAATGAGCAATTAGAGCTTTCCGTTTAAATTCTCAATAATTTTTTTCTAGTAGCAAAACCACTTTTTTTTTAAAAGCAATTTGTTTGCATACCAATAGACAACTGCAACCTCCAGTGTACTTGTGACAAGCAGATGGAAATCTGGTGCATCCGAGTTCCCAGAATCAGAACTGTCTTCCTGGCTTTCCCCGCTGTCGTTAGCCCCAGTTTGCAGGAACGATGGTCTTTCGATATGGTTTCCCAGCGTGAAGAGTTTAATGCTGCTAATGGGACTATCGTGTTGGATTTCCCAGATTGAAAGTCTTGCTGTATGATTATAAAGAAATTGCAATTGGAAACAGTTTGATAATTTTTAACTTAACAGGCCGTTCTCATCGTGTACTCAACTATTTGTTTTCACGTCGGTTATAACTGCACGTATGTGACCATTTTCACACCCTATTGCCGTCAAGCGTTTATTGTGATCATCAAAATACTTAATATCTGCAGTAAGCATTCTGTAAAACACATTTTATCAGGATTAATCAGAAAGTATTAAACATACAACTATCGTAATTATAACTTTCCCGTAAAAGAGTCAAACTTACATGCTAGGAAGTTCTGCAAATTCTGTAAAATAAGTGGAAACTGGGCTTTCGGCATATGCGTGAGCCTTGTCCTATAATTGATAGAACATGGTTAATTATGTTTCTAGTAGCCAATAAATAATTATAGCAAAGAATATACCTCTTTGTACAAGTGCACATTTCCATCGCTACCGCTTAAAAGCCACACAATTTCTCGTTGGTCACATTGCCATAATCTGTAAAAGTGCCAAATTTGGATCAAGTCGAAAGGGAAGAAAAATAGTCACAAATGGTGCAAGCCGAACTTACTCCGCATGAAACAATAGGTAGGGAATAAAATTTAGTTCCAGGCTTCGGCAACTCTGTGCGATGGATTCTAGGCTGAACTCCGCTTTGGGCTCCCAATCCGTATAGATGTTAAAATACTGACCATTGAGGTAATCACCTGACTAACAGTTTTCAAGATATTACAAAATCATGTTTAAAATAGGGGTACTCAAACAAACACTGCAAATTTCTAACATGTGCCCTGATAACTGCATGCAATCTGCTATGACATTAATAAATTTGCAAAATAATTTGATATGCTGGGTTTCTTACTAAGGGTTTTCGCATGAATTCCCGGGTCAAAATTTCTATTGTTATTTAGCTCATTTATTGAACACATTTATTGAACACCCTGTACACAATTCATATGTACAAGTTGTAGGACATGTACATTATATACATGTATGGTACCTTATCTTTGCTAAAGGTGATGCCAACAATGAAGTCATTACTGGATAAAGATTTGTTAAAGCTATCAATAGAAATTATTTCTGCACCACCTGTAATGATAAAAACTTTTTTAAAAATGGTATTTTATGGTATTTTTAATTTTTAAAAAACATTCCATGAAAATGATCAGTTAGCTGGAGCGCCTTTCATCAAAGGGTCACTTGTAAATGTCGAGATGGATTGCATCTTACTCGCATACAAGTTGCCTTTATTTTCTAATTTTTGCAAGAAATCAAAAAAAGTTTGGTGTAACTTACCTGGTATATACGTAAAATGGACTTCTTTCGAAGAAGGAATAAGCGGCTCCAAAGGTTTGCTTGTCAAATATTCAACACAAATAATAGGCCTTTTTAAAGATGCTACCAAAATTTTACAAACGCCACCAATCATACGTAGAATTGCTAGTCCATAAATATTGCTTTGAAAAGGTAATGATACAAAATGAGCTTCTGATAAATTGTAGGATAAGGCCATGGCTTCTCCATTAATTAGAACATTTCTCAATGATCGTTACGACCTTTCCTCCATGGTTACGATTACGAGTTACGACGAATTTTCTTGCTACTCCACGTGACATCTTCCATTTTAAGCGTCTGCATTCTTGATAAAGCTAGGCCAGGGGACTCTAGCAAGGGGTCGGCAACCTGCGGCTCTTTCGATGTCAAGTTGTGGCTCTTTTGATGTCAAATTATGTATATACCATTATACACCATAATACAAAAAGTGGCTCTATAAAAACTAAAAAAATTATATAAATTTAAACTTTTGGCTCTTCCGTCTCAAAAGGTTGCCGACCCCTGAGCTAGGCTGATTTTGACATGGCGGCAAATTCAAATTAAGCCAATGGCCGCTTTACGATGAATAAGTTATGTATCAGTTATTAAAAGTCCTTATAGTGCTTACATTTGCTTGGATGAACTTTTAAGTTCTTAAAAAGTACTCGCATTCTCATTTTGCCCTCATTTTACCTGTATATACAGGGTAGGCCAATAAAAAGTAATCCAAATTTATAAAAATCATAAAATGATTATTTGTTAAGGGAATTTAATGAAAATTTTACAAAGATTGTTGTTCTCTTTACTTTCGTTGGCTCGCTTTTTATTGGCGCATTTTTAGAGTAAGGAGAACGTTTTTGTTTTATTTTAGCTGTATCATGCCAATCATTTATTATTGTTTTGCAGGTTTATTTACAAGAAAGTATTGCACCCAAGTTGGGAGCAGACATAACGGGCAGGACAACTTATTACTAAAACACCTTAAGTCAAAGATCCTCTCTACGGGTGCCATAACAGTTGCCGAGTACATGAAGGATGTGTTGACACATCCATCATCGGTTAGTTTTAAACTTTGGCCGGTTTCTTTAGGTCATGGTTTGCGTTGAATATTTCTCATTAAATGCAAATCATTTTATTAGGGCTATTACATGACTCGGGACGTGTTTGGCTCGCAAGGAGACTTTACCACTTCACCTGAAATCAGTCAGATATTTGGTGAGGCAAGTGCTATGGCAATTATAAATCTACCATTCCAGTTTGCATAAATAAAGCTTCTATTTTAAAACTTTCCAAAATTATAGCACCTCTTAATTCTTATAATTTTCCAGCTCATAGCTGTGTGGTGCCTAGACCAGTGGCACAAAATGGGTCAGCCCATGCCATTGCATATTGTAGAACTGGGACCTGGCAGAGGGACTTTGGCAAATGATATGCTACGAGTGTTTAACCAGTTTGGAGATATCAAAAAACATATTTCCCTGCATTTGGTGGAAATTAGCACCGCCCTTGCCAAGATTCAAATAGAAAAGCTCTGCCCCAAACAAAAAGGACAATCAGAATGGAATCACAAGGGACCATTGTGCTATCAAGCTATTAGCCAATATGGAATTCCAGTATCGTGGTATATGCAGCTGGAAGATGTACCAAAAGAATTCTCCATTTTTATTGCTCATGAACTTTTCGATGCACTGCCAGTTCACAAGTTTCAGGTCGGTTATCTCGTTTCAACATTAATTACAGTGTATCGCGCAATAGGCATACTTTTAAATAACTTTTACGGTTGTTACAATGTTTTTAAGAACATAGGGAAATGTCTAATGGTAGCTATGCTGCAGCACAGTTGTGTGCTGCAGTGAAGCAATTTAAATGTAGTGCATGATCTTATTGAACTGAAAACTTCACTGCAGTGCACCATTGGGCTGCAGCTAAGCTATCATCTGGAATTTCTCTGTGCTCTTAAAAAAAATTGTAACAACTTTAAATAATTTATAATTAAATCGAAAACAGTTGATTTCATACAAGCAGACCATTCTGTTCCTTTTCCTAATTTGTCAGTTTGTCCTAAATATAACTGATAAAAAGTTATAATTTGGATTCTACGAAAAAATGACCGCAGGTAAAATATAATAACACCAGTGGATAGAACACACACCACTTCCTATTCCTATTTCTTGACCAGCCCAGCGCATTTTCTAAATAAAATTCTGGGAAAAAAAAATTGCTAAAAATATTTTGTTCATAGATCTAGGCATAGCGACCATGTTTTTTTATGAAAATGGCCCTTAAATTTTAAATTTAATAAATAAGAAAAAAATTTAAATCTCACGTGCATCTCACGTGGCTAAATCTATGATGCCACCTGGTGTTTTTTCGGAATTTGAATTTTGTTACGAGATCAGCAAATTAATTCTACCAGTAATGGTCGGTTTTACCAACGCTGGTAAAATCTTTGGTCAAGTAACCTGTAGTCAAACTTTGACCACAGTTTGACCTCCCGGTCAGTTGTTTGGGTTTTACCAACTGACCT
>JAQGCC010004358.1:0-13314 GCA_034698905.1 Xestoiulus laeticollis | reverse complement strand
TGAATCATGGGCTGACACTTTGTGTTGATTTATGATTTGTGTATTCAGGTTTCAACCACAAAGGTCGGAGCGTCTTAACTCTACATTTAGATGGCTGCATGTTGAGTTTTCAGCGCAGCCACAAGGTGACATGTAGGTTACTCAAACAAACAAAAGTGTCACTATATTTCGATGTTCGCATGTTGAGTTGTCTGTGCAACCACAAGGTGCCGTTGAGGACATGTTCGTCAGGAACACTTAACTTCAAAGATGTTGACATGATGTAAACATATAATGGTTTACCTCTAATAATGTGGATAAATCGACATTTTTTTTTAAATTGTATACATGCTATACCTGCATACACTCCTGCAAGTGTTGTTACATTATAGCGTTGCATTAAAATAAAATTTGACAAAATACATCTGAAATTTGTTTAAATAAGTATTAGAATAAAATAGTTTATTATCAAAATAAATTAAATTTTGATCTAATTAAAATTGTTTAAAAATCAAACGTTATATTAAACGCAAATATAACATATGGGTAAACTCCGCTAACCCTTGCCACCTAAAAAACGTTTTATTAACGTTCTAAAACAACCATCATTGTTTTTGCTTTCTTCATCTCGATGACAGCAGTTTGATAATATTTATATCACAATTAATTAAAAACATTTAATAAATAGTTCTAACAACTTGTTATACACTTACGAGCAAAAAATTCGAGCCACCTGCATGTACTGCCCCAAAATTCGTTTTTTACATCAACCAAATGTCCGAGTTAAATTCTGAAAAGTGCGTTACTTAGAGAATTTATTCCTCTTTGAAATTATCTCAGTTTGCCCAAGATTTCTACTGAATTGTTCTGATGAAACGCCTCGAAATCCAGTGTCTGTCGAAATCAATAAATTTTATTGGACATCAAGCATGTTTGAATGACATTATTCAAAACATTTTAAACAAAATTCCTTATTTTCAGTACATTGTATTCCAAGCTCCTCTAGCATTTATAGCGGCTTGCATTCGGGTGGGCATTGATGGAATCAAATTACGGATGGTTTTTTGAGGGATGTTGGTCCACTTCTTTTCAGCTGCAGTCCTCAGCTTTCGGACAGATGCAACTGCAAGATTTCTGGCCAGACTCGTCGTTTAAGCTCGTCCCACATGTGTTCTATGGGGTTTAGGTCCGGACTGCATGATGGCCATTCCATAATTGCCGCGGTGGGTGGCCTCGCATTATTGTGCACAAACATAACGTTGTGTTCAACAAATCCAGCATATGGCACGACATGATGGGTCAGAACCTTTTCGATGTATCGTACAGTTGTTAAAATACCCTCTATTTGGACCTTGTGCCGCCCTATCTTTGTCATTTTGTGCTTCCTGAAAAATGGCTCCCCAAACCATGCACAAACCGCTCCATAACTGACACACTCAGTAATGCAGCACTGTGCAAAAGGCTATCCAGGTTGCTTGTACACCTGTAAAGACATTCTGCACTGTTCAGCGAAGAATCCAGGTGACACATGCAAGTAGCTTCTCAGGAAACACGAAATGACATTGTCTTAATTGATAGCTAGGGCGGCCCAAGGTCCAAATAGAGGGGGTTTTAATCGCTGTACGATACATTGAACATTTAATTAATGTTAATAAAATGTTTTGAAAAAAACAGTATTCAGAACAAAATTCTTTAGAAATACATTTTATCAGATGTTGCATGGCATGTTAAACTATGGTATCAACTTCCAGTTATTTTATAGCTCAACTACATGTATATACAGGAAGGGCCATTTTTACTTATAATGATGATGGGCACGTGCCCATGGGCCCACACATGGTCGGGTTTAAATTGGCGGATGCTTTTGGCATGCTTTTACATGTATATACAATGCAGATGTGGGGCGGGGGCCTCTTTAATCATAAGGCCTCAAAGTAACCGGCCCCTTTGTCACATGTATATGAAAACAGTAAAATTGACCTAATTGTCACAAAATATTGAAAATTAGTCAATCTTGGGATGGTTTTAGTACCGGTTTGGTTTTTGGGCCTAAGGAATAAAAAAACTAATTCTTTAATCCAAAATATAAACTCCAATTACCGAAGGGTGACGTATTGTCCTCAGACCTCAGTTGTTAGAATTTCCATTCTACCAGTAGTGTTTGCCATTTGTATGCCAGTTGCCATGCCATCACTTTGGGAAGTTTTTATCCTACTAAAAGGTAAGTTTTTTAATAATTTATTTCATTATAATGCTAAATTGATTTATCAAATACGGCTACAAATTTATGGTCTACACATAACAGGTTAACAATTAATTTGCAAAACTCGCAAAAATGATAAAATCTATAAACGTATTGCTAATATAGCCGTACATGATCTGCACATTAATTTTTAAGCATGTTATGACCCTACATTTGTAGCGGCATTTGTAGGCACGTGTAGGTTCTACAACACATTTCAAAAACACAAGTTATCTCTTGCACTGTGCTGCTGCACTGTCCTTTTTGTATTACTGCACTGTCCTTCTTCTGTATCACTGCACTGTCCTTCTTCTATAAGACTGCACTGCTTTTCTATTTATCACTGCATTGTTCTTTTTTTGTATCACTGCACTGCTCTTCTTCTCTATCACTCTACTGTTCTTCTTCTTTATCACTGCAATGTTCCTCTTCTTTATCACTGCATTGTTCTTCTTCTGTATCACTGCACTTTAAGTGTTGAAATTATATCTTGCGCAACTCTTGCAGCATTTCTTTCCTGTTGTAAGGCCCAGGAATTTGGGAGGGAAAAGTTGGCGCCAAAATTTGGGCGGGAGCCGCTAAATTCAGCCTTACATGTTATGTGTAGACCCTAAATTTGTAATAGCATTAGATAATTAACATTCTATTATCTAAATCCATTCTGATTATGGAAACGATTTGACTAGAAATGAAGCGTACTGTTTTGAGTGAAGCACAAAAGAGGAAGAGAGAAGTTCAAGAGAAGAACATCAGCAAATGTGCAAAGTTGACATCTTTGTTGTATCCAGACGCAACATCAGCAACTTTTATTGCTCCAGAAAATAAAGCATTACCATCTAATATTTTTCTCCAGTAGTTAACAATAAAGGACAGGCAACTCAATATGCGATACTTATCCAAGGAAATGTTCAAACGTGAACTGCAAAATTGCTAGGTTATAAAACGTGAATGGCTACTATTCACCATTTAAAGGGTGTCTGTTCCTAATATTATATAATGGATCCTGGATTATGGAATATTAAGGATGCTGATACAGTGGATTACTGGATTTGCCATGGGTGAACATCATGTCATAATCATGACTGCAAATTTTAAAACTGGCAGTGTGTACAACAAAGGACAGGTAACTCAAATACAAAACTTATCTAAGAAAATGTTGAAACATAAACTGCAAAATGTTGAGGTTGTAAAACATGAAT
Source organism: Xestoiulus laeticollis (assembly GCA_034698905.1). NCBI lineage: Eukaryota > Metazoa > Arthropoda > Diplopoda > Julida > Julidae > Xestoiulus > Xestoiulus laeticollis. Next base: position 9,894 of record JAQGCC010004358.1, on the reverse strand, counting down.
GGCTACTCTATTCACCATCCAAAGAGTGCCTGTTCTGCTTTGTATGTAGCCTATTTTCAAAAAAAGAATCACCTTTTGCAACATCAGAATTCAATGACTTGAAACAGCAACTAATTAAGGTGCATGAATATGGGCAAGATCATATCAAATGCATGGCAACATTTTTGTTTTGTCAAAAAGAAACTAGAGACGTAGATTCTGTATTAGTCAACTACATCACTTAAAACAGAAGTATCATCTTTAAGAACTTAAACGTGTTGTCTCAGTTATTGAATTTCTTGCTTCCAGAGAGGATTGACATTTCGTGGAGAAAACCAAACAATAGGGTCATCTCATAATGGAAACTTTTTTCTTGGAGCTTTTAGGTGAATTTGATCCATTTTTGGAAGAGCATTTCAAACTATATGGTATGCTGGACAGGGAAATCATCATGCCTATCTGCACCTGGCCCGTCGACCGCTAGCTGTCCGCTGGTCAGTCAGCAGCAAGGAGCAAATCATGAAGTACGTGACACTAAACTTCACCCGTGGATTGTCCTTGTGGGCTCAGTAACGCGGAGTGGGACCTGCTCGCAATCTAAACACACGTTTTATATCGGAATTAAGAAGAGCAGCACCTAAATTCCCAATCCCAGTTCGAAATGGTAACAATCCCCCATGGCGTATTATCCTAACATAACCATATGTTACAATTTTCACAATATGCAATTCCTATTTCAAATATAGTGATAGGGATTCTAATGTGGTTACATTCAGTGGCTTAGTGAGAACATCCGCCAAATTGCTCTTTGTAGGTACGTAGTGGATCGTAAAGAGTGCCTTCGAATAGTGGTCCTGTACGAACATCACCTTGCGCATTCTTAATAGCGAAAATGGCTGACTCGCTGTCGACCATAATCTACACCTTACTGAGTGATAATAGGAGTATCGCCTTTAATTCGATGAGGATCTCGTCGAGCCAAATAATCTCTTTCACCGTATCCACGAGGGCCATGGTTTCGACCTCCATGGTAGACTAGGCGACAATAGTCTGCGTTGCAGACCTCCAGACTATTGCTGACACTACGAACAACACAATGAATCCGGAGATCGAGTACGAGGTATCAACCTCGGACCCCCAAGAGGCATCAGAATATGCCCTGATGACCGATGCATCTCTGCCAGAAAGCTCAAGGCTTTTGAACTTATGTGGTGCAAATAATTCAGCAGGTTCTCTGCATGGTTAAATGCTATCAGGGTTAGCTTGCTGTTAAACTTCACCAAAGTATTGACAGCAATAAGCACGTCGGAACGAGTCATCCGGGCGATGTAGAGTAGCGACCCGATAAGGCTTCGGTAAGAGAAGGAAATCTCCTCGGCGGAGTTACCACACAAATCCCGGCTGTACAAAGCCCCCACCTTCAGTCGTTCTTTGGTCTCCCTATTAGGGATCATGCCCATTCTCTCGCAGAGCTCCATGATGTATGGCTCCTGGTCCACCTACATGGTTTGCTTAGTGGTTACGCTTAGCTCCTTGAACTCGGGAGACCCGGGTTCAAACCCTGTTTGGCAATCCTGGTTGTGGTTTTTCGGGGTTTCCCACAACCTCCATTAATCGCCCATACAGGCACATAAAGGCAAATGCCGGGATAGTTCCCCAAAAAATGGCCACGACCGTATAAAGTTCACCTTAAAAAATCTGGCATTTTGCATCCTGCCATATGGCATACTACTTGCTGACTGCAGGGTAAGGAATTGAATTGAATTGGTTCATACGAAATACTCGTGTCTTCAAGTTGTGGGGGAACTGGACCCTGAGGAAACGCATTGTAGGGCCTAAGTCGTTGATTTCGTAAACATGGCTAGCTCGCTTCCAACAAAACTAAGAGGTCGTCTACATATACACATGAGTGTTGCCACTCATATCTGTACATGCATTCACATGATCCTAATGGTGTGAATCTTTGGCTGCTGAGCTCTTCGTGTAATGTGCCCTACCAGCAGCGCCCTGACTGGTGAAGTCCGTACAAGAAATTTTATGAAACTATGCATCGCCAGGTTTTGCTCGTTCTCCTGGTAGTGGCTCCATGGCGATTGACTTGTTAAAGGTGCCGTACAAGTATGCACACTTGACGCCCATGTGGCTGTGCAGCCACCCACCCACATAACCAGTGCTATAAACATGAGCTACACAATGATGAAGCTAATGACATGATTGTATACCTCGGAAAAATTCCATCCAGGGCATTGTTGAAAACCTTTGGCAACCAGGCGTGCACAATGCCCCACAACAGAACCCGTGGCGTTCCGTTTACGGGCATAGACGTAACGTCAACCAATCACATTCTGATTGACTGCAGGACCTCGTACACATTGCGCTGTAGAAAAGTGGGCAGCTATTTTGACATGGCTTCACGCGTCCCAATAGCATGAGTCCACGAACAAGACTCCTTACGAGCTGTTCCGAGGATATACGCCGAACCTGGCACACATGCACCGAATTAGCAGCAAGGTTCATGGCTATATCCACCAATAGCAAAGATCGGGAAAATTTGCGGATACAGCAAATCCTGGCATCCTTTTCGGTTATGCCCATACCACCCGGGGGTACAACTTCTACAACAAAGACCAGGATCGCATTCACGAGTCGAATCAAGTAAAGCTAGATAAAACCATCACTCCTGATGAGACTCTGCCCCTGGTCAGTGAACCTGACTCGAGCTACAAAGAGTACGTCGAGGCCCAGACTTCTCCTCTGCCATTCCTAAAATGTGGTGCTTCGGCAAAAAAGGCCCCCCAAATCTATGCTGAAGCACCACAAGGTGGCTTTTCGAGATCCGTCCCCCTGTAAGTGGAGACGGACAAAAGTCCCCAGGAAAAATGGCGATCGAAATGACGTATACTACTATCATGATGGTATACGTGTTCGATCTAGCAATGAGGTCAAAACCTATTGTGAAGAGGAGGGGATTCCATTTGTTGTCAAGGCCTATGACTTGTCCTCCCAAAATAAGTTCCAGGAAGAGTTCGAACCCTCCGGTAGCCAGGACTCAAAATACAGAGTTGATAGTGCCCTGACGGCAACTGTAAGCTCCGGGGTACCTGAAGAGGGGAGAACGAAGCGTTCATCGATGCTGAAACAAACTGCGTCGATGACGACCCCAGGACATACAGAGAAGCCATAGAGGCACATGACGCCTAAGATGGCAGGATGCGATGAGTGACGAGTTGCAGACACTCAAAAAGCGCAAGGTGTACCAAAAGGTGAGCCCTCAACCTGGAGACAAAGTCCTCGGTTGCCGGTGGGTCTTTACCTGGAAGAGGGACTCACAAGAGACGGTCATCCGACACAGGGCCGCTTGGTGGCGAAGGGCTTCCAACAGCGAGAGGGATGGGATTACACTGATGTGTACAACCCCTTAGGTCAATTTCATCTTGGTCCGGGTTGTTTTCCTCCATCTCGTGGTGTAAGGGGGTTGGCTGTATTGTCATCTTGACGCCAATTGTGCTTATTTGTATGGTGCACTTGACCAGCCGATCCTCATGGAGCCTCCCCAAGGAGGAGAAGAAAATCCACCGTGTGTCTGGAGGCTTAAAAGGTCCCTATATGGGCTCCACCAAGCGGGAAGATGCTGGTGGAGTACCTTGCATGAAGAGCTGCAAACTCGAGGACTCATTCCACTCACCACATGTCAGTGCGTCAATCATTTGCGATGGGACGCTCTGATTCTCGTTTACGTGGATGACCTGTTGGTTCTAGGAAGGTACAAAAAGATCCAGGTTGAGGTTGTCGCAATTCTAAGTGAATTATTCGACATTAAAACCCTCGGACCTGTGAACACCTTCATGGGAATCCAAATAAAGCAGGGATCGTGCTGTGTGAGCATGAGTCAGACTCCCTATATCGATGCCTTGGTGAAAAGGATGTCCATGGTTTTGGTAAAGAAAGCAAAGGAGCCACTTCGGTTCGGGACAATAATGTCCCGGGAACTGATGGGTGATGAAACTGAAACGATTCCGTACCCATATCGGAGTGTGATAGACTCATTGCTATATATAGCCAGGATGACGCGACCTGATATTTTGGTCGCGGTTAATACTTTAACCAAGTTCATTAGTGCGCCTACTTTATTGGCCTGGAATCTAGCTGAGATTTTGCTCAATTATGTGAGCCGGACCAAAAACATATGACTGTTTCTTATTAAGAGCGAAGATTCCAGAGTTAGGGCGTACACTGACTCATCCTGGGGAGCCGATGTCATTACGAGCCACTCGGTATCAGGAAGGATGGTTTTGATGAGACCATCATAGCACAGTCAACCATGGAGGCTGAGTTAGTCTACTCTATGGCGTTAGTTAAAGAACTCATTTGGCTGTCAGAGATTTGAAAGAAGTTGAGTGTCATTCTGCCCCACCGAGATCCTGGTCCAGTACTGTTTATAGATAACCAGTCTGCGATTCATGCCATTCAGAATGAAGTGGAAAACGACACAACAAAATACTTTAATTTGAAACTCCGGTTCGTGCGTGACTATTTCTAAAGGGGTTTGTTTGAGCTCAAATATATAAACACGAAAAACAATCTAGCAGATTTGCTCATCAAGCTTCTCTCCACCGACCAGATAGAACTCTTAACCTCTTTTCCTATAATGACTACCACGTAAAAGGTGAATGTCACGAAAAGGGGGAGTTTGTTGTTATATGTTTCGCGACATGTATTTAAACCCTTTTTAACCATAATAATAATAATATTTATCTATATTTACTAATTATTATATTTACATAGTTAATTTTTACTTACCTTTGAGTCTTTAAATTCATGTGATCCCAATATAATTTGAAAAGAAAAAGAAAATGGCTTATGAGAGAAATGAATTGAAATTACCTTTCTCCTCCTGATTTCCATTTACCTTGTTTAGCTCCGTCCAGGTGGTGCTTATATTTTTTGTTCACCACACTTGTTTTGGGCGTTGGCGAGCATGCGAAAACTTGATCTTCCCATGTATATATATATATACATATATTTATATAGTCTATTTATATTTAAAAAAAATCTATTTATACTTACTCCATATGCTAGTGCTCCCAAAATGTCCTGAAGAACGAAAAGGGTACAACATGTATTTGAGTTTAGTTGTAGCCACCTTTCCCCTCTTTTCAATTACCTGAGTTTTGTGACTTACTTTGTCCAGGTGTCGCTGTTTGTTATTGTTTTCTTGACCTGGGCGGCCATGTTGTTTTTTCACATATCTTGGATGTTGGCCGAGATGGCCGCACAATGTTTACTCCTGAAATAAACAAATTAAACTTCATCAACAAATATTCGTCTCTGTGATCAATTTCCAACACTTCCTGGGCACCGAAAAATGATAAATGCAGGCCGCCCGTGTTCAATGGCGGGCGGCCTTCGATCCGGGTGATACATGTGCTTCCTTGTGTAAGCTGGTTTTAGCTCTCGTGCCAGCTGCTGGGCCATCAGTTGGAGCGGACATCACAAAGTAAACACACTAATCACTTGATTATAGAAGTAAGTTGTAGGTTTTTTCACAGTTGCTGAATTTCTCATGCACAACCCAACCTCATTGAATTATGCACTCTTCAGTTTTATTCACAACTTAAACTTCAAATCAATATAAAATGCAAACGAATGTCAAAACTTCCATGAGCAATATAAAAAATCATAGCTTGGTTATCCAATTCTTCAGGCCATCATGTTTTATTGATATATTATCGACAGTTTTCCAAATGCAAGCCATTTCCACAAATACTTTGGAAATAAAAACCTGAATTTTTGTCTCAATGAATTATGCACTTTTTTTAAAAAATATCATAATCATACAAACTACAAATCACCATTTTGTTGTATACCCTTTCATCCGTTGAATGTCTCTTTAACGTTTTGGCATACTTTTGACAAGGTGTGCACACTCTGTCACTGAAAAATTTTCCCAAACATCCCGGATAATAGCTTTTAATTCTGGAATGGTTTTGGGAAGTGGACGTTTATCGTGAATCGCCTTCTTCAATCGTTCCCACACATTTTCAATCGGATTAAGGTCTGGAGAATTGCCTGGCCATGGTAAAACTTCTTGATTGTTGTCTTTTTTGTTGATGCCAAATTATGTGCAGGAGCTAAATCATGTTGGTAAATGAAATCTCCATCCGGTTACAACATGTCTGCTGATGGAAGCATTGATTTCGTCACAAATTGCATCTTCCCTAGTCCATGAGAAGACATGCAACCCCATACCATTATTCCGGCTGGTCTTCGTACAACAGCACGAACACTTTGTGGCTTGAATTCTTCAACTTTATAACGCCAGACATACTTCATCGCTGAAAAGTACCTGCTCCCATGTATCGTTTGTGTAGCATGAGAACTCTTTTGCCCAAATTACTCTCTTATTTCTTTGAGCAGAACTAAGCAAAGATTTTCTCTTTGCCACCATATTTTTCATGCCATTTTCCCTGATCCAGCAATTCACTGTCCTTTTTGAAATATCAATTCCAGCCTTATGGATGTTTCTTGTTAGTGATTGGAGGGATGAAAAACAACTTTGATTAGCATTTCGCTTTATAATTCGATCATCAGCCTCCGTGGTGCATCGTTTAATTCCAGTTCTCAGCTTTGCAGGTTAACTTTGTTGATAAATTTTCTCTTCTTTTAATGTGTTTAAGATGGTTCTGTGACAACAATCAAATACCGAGCATAAATCTGCCACAGTGGTTCCATTTCTATGCAATTCCACAATCCTTTTCTTCATTTTCAAGGGACTAGATAGTCCCTTGAAAATTAAGAAAACCAAAGTTGTGTTGTGCAATAGGTATTTGTGAAATATTGGTCAAAATATGTTTACTACCTTTTGAGCAAGTTGTCTAAACAAATTGATGCCCCTCTCATATATGGATTTTGTTTGCAACTAGAATTATGGTCAAATTCATTGGGTGCGTTCAGAGGGAAGTAAGCAGTTAGTGGCAGGATAAACTCCCGGGAAGAATGTCTGTGAATGCTGTGGGAACACTACCGGGATTTTCGACTGCATATCGTCTGCTGGTGGTGTAAGAAATGCAAGTTTCTGTCCAATATTGTTAATTCGTCTGCTTGGCCCATACAAATTATCCCATTCACTTTTTGTGATGCCGTTTTGTATTCCGCCATTTTGAAGTGATCAGTAGTGATCGACGATTTTTTGTGGGGAAGACTTACCGGGTACTTCCCAGGGCGTTCAGGCAAGTGGTTTGTGATCGATCACTTCCCGGGGAGTGTCCCTGAACGCACCCATTGAGATGCAAAATGACAATTTTTTTGTTAAGGGGGGTTGCACAAATGGCTGGCATTTCTTAACTATTAGAAATATCATGATAAATGTTGAAGGACAGAAGAAAGAGATGAACAAACTATGTTTTTGATATGTTATTTATTGCATTTTAGCAGTAGTTTTTATTTTATATAGAATTAACATTTGAGTTACAAATAAAAATGAAGAGTGCATAATTCAATGAGATTGGGTTGTATTAAAGTACAAAGTTTAGACGAATAATGGGGTACCAATCTAAACATAATAACAAAAGTACATATCACAAGGTCTAGTCGGCTGACACTACGATCCGAACGCAACACGTTATCCACACGTGTTCACTTTCAAACTCCGCGAGCTACTGTTTGTCCCACTATTAACGTTTTACTTAATTAGAACAAACTAAGCCCCGTGTGTGCTGGTAATTAACTTAAGAACAAAACAAAGAAAAAGATAACTGATGAGAAAATAACATTTGGCTGCTCTCCCTTAGTTCGACTCCCTTAGCTTTCTTGCTTTAGTCGGCCACCCATATCTCCAACTAGGAATGTGGCCTACTGCCAACATTCCCATCTATCGCGTCCAAGGGCGCTTCAGGTCAAGAATGCTGGCCTCCCGCCAGGAGCCTTACACTAAGCACGGAAAAACGATAAATGCAGACTGCCCGCGGTACGTGGCAGGCAGCAGAAAACTGTCCACCACCAGCACTATCTTTATATTTATAAATGTGTGTCATTTTCCAAGTATGTTTTTTTGGAACTGGTGGTGGCAATAATGCAATGCACTGTGTAAGGAGGGGTAACCAGACAATTCGTCGCAGGACTATTCGTCGGGGACAGTTCGTCGTGGACTTTATCGCCTTTACTTCAAAATCTAGGGCTAGGACAGTGAGGTTAGGCAGCGCCGCAGGCCGGCGTGATGGCTAACGTCCGTTTAGCAATGACCTTCAAAGTGGAATTATTTACCTGAATTGTCTGGGCTGAATTATCCGCGATGAAATGTCCTGCGACGAATTGTCCTAGAACCGTAATGAGGATTCTTGCAAAGCTGATGGAAAATCCTGTCGCAAGAAATTATAACTGGCAAGGACGAGGATTAAAGAAAAAAATTAAAGCACTGGCCAATATATCTAAGCTCATAGCTGGTAATCAATTGTAAATATTTAGACTTTTTAATTTATGTTGCCTTACAAGTTTGACTTATGTTATATTTTTCATATATTATATTTTTTCAGATGCTACATGCTTCAACGGTGAATTTAAGGCGACATCTGATGCTTTAATTGAAACTGTAATAAAATGTTGGTTTCAATGTGCTATTGATCGTGATGGCGGACGTGCAAAGCGTTTGAAGACAGCGGCAACAGCTTCAAATGAAGATAAAGAATGAATACTGTTAATTTTTATTATTGAAATTTTTTTTTTTTCTGCAAAATTTTAATTTTGTTAAATTTTGCATTGACTAATCTGTGTTATGTTAACTTCATTAAATTGTGGTTATGCATTCAAACTAATCTTATGCAAAGATTTAAAATTAAAATTAAGTTCCAAAAAGATTTCTGTGCATGTTTTGGTTAGCATTTCATTAATTTATTATTTAGATACTTTGCAAAATGATTGAAATGTTTAAATAAGTTTGGCTTATTAATGGCAACAGTGAAAAAAACCTTGAATTATGATTGGGAAATGGCAGGTTAAACGTGGGTTCAAGATTCGGAAATGGCAGGTAAAATGATAGCTGAAGATTGGGAAATGGCAGGTAAAATGTTAGCTTAAGATTAAGAAATGGCAGGTAAAATATTGGCTAAAGATTGGCAACATTGTATAAAAAACATTGGCATGTAAAGCCGTGCTAACCTTTCCCCGGAAGACATTTAAACGATAGCCCAACGCAGGTTGCCATTCAAGGGCCAGCGAGTTTTTTGTTAGCAGGCTGGTGTTTGCCTAGCATTGGGCTAATGTATTTGTGTTACATGGGGAGCCCTGAATCTGGAAATCAAATCAAACAGTCAACATTTCAGTGAAGTCCACCATTCTCATATCTAACTATACTGGAATTCTTCTGATGCGGTCTTTCATCCGTCGAAGGTAGCATACAGAATGATGATCTGTAAAATGGTACATAGTGATCCCAGGTAGTAATGGCAGCCCAATCAGTTGGCCAACACTTTTTTGGCATTTTAGAAAACTGTCATTTCAACGTTGGTACAGCGTGTTGGCAAACTGTACCAACATGTCCTTGATTGCCAATGTCATAAACGTCTTGTTAAATAACAAAATTAACATGTGGGAACGATGTTGGAATACTGTTGTAACAATGTTAGAAAACTGTTGGATAGATTGTTGGACAGATGTCGAAAACTTATACCATGGCGTTCTACAATTATTACCACAGTGTTGGAAAACTATTGTTTTTGTGTCGCGAATACTGTTGGCCAGGCATTGGTGCTGTGATGTCATTCTGCACTTTTACAACACTTTATATTAAATGATTTCAGCATAAATGCTGTAAACTTTGCTGGAAATCAAAGTCGTACACCGACCCACACAGCACAAAACGTCCTTAGGACGTCCAAAAAGGTCCCACAAAGGTCCCGATGTCCCGGGACATTATGGGAT
>JAQGCC010004357.1:0-13314 GCA_034698905.1 Xestoiulus laeticollis | reverse complement strand
CGGTATGACAATTATGACGTGGCTGTGACGTCAGAGGTAAGTTCTCCGTCGAGTCCGTTAGGTGTGAATACGGCATATGTCCTGCTAAATGGGGTACTGTACTGCTTGAGGCTTGGGGCATATCCCGGGATGCTGTTGGTTGTACATCTAGAACCAAGACAGCGAGTATTAAAGGAGTGCCATGATTATCCATTGGCCGAGCACTTCGGACGTATTTCTGGCCAAAGTGGAAACGGGATGTCTCAAAATATGTGGCAGATTGCCCCATCTGTCAGCAGATAATAGTGCCAACATCGAAACCTGTAAGCTTGATGGAGCCGATAGCGCCGACAGGCCCTGCGGAAATGTGGGGCTTTGACTTTGCCTGGCCATTGCCGAGGGCACAGAGAGGATGCACGTATGCAATTATGACGGTGGATTAATCGACAAGATAGTGTTGCAGCAGCATATCGAAAACAGAATGCAACAGCATTGGTAGACTTTTTGAGAATTTGTTTCAACGATTCGAAGTGCCGAGAGTCCTTGTTTCCGATAGTGGGGCGCCTCAAAAGAGTAAGAAGTTTCGGCAGTTTACTGAGGAATAAACCTGTTTGTACTACTAAATTCGAGTTCTGGTTCGCAAATTACCGAGTCAGACTCTACTTTATCTGCGGGGATTTTGAGATGGCAGCGCCTGATGGACCTGCCGGTGGCACGCGTGCTAAAAGTATACTACATGGCACAGAAGGATGTTCTTTGTCTGTGGCCTATGGCAGGATCGACATGAATTGCTTGTTCGTTATAAACAGTCATTTAGTATGGTGGGGTAGTGATGGAATATACCAGCCAAGCCGTTCGTTATACCGAGAGGCATATATAGGCATTTCGGTCAGGACTATAGCCACTCAGTTCATTATATTGAGCGGTTTGTTATATTGAGAGCCAACGCGGTCTCTGACTATTTTTTTAAAAAAAGTCATTCTATATTTTGTCTCATGAGTGTACTCACATATAATATGCATAGTGTAATGTCTAAATAAAAACAACTTTATTGCTTTATTACCAGGTAGCCGATTTCTGGGGAATTGTGGGAGGAAATGCAGCATTTTGGATAGGGATTTCAGCAGTCTCCTTTTTCGAACTAATTGAACTTGTTGCATTATTGGTAATAAATTTATTGAAAAAAATTTACTCTACAACAATTACTACTGTTTGGAGTAAACCTAAATCGATGGATATATGATAAATAAAAGGTAAATCAGTGCATGGAACAAAATAATACCTGTATATTGCATGTACATATCGTTGTACGCATGCATAACGGCACTGTACACTGTATAGGCTTTAGCTAGATGAATAGCGGTTTTGCAATGAATGCATTCACTAAATTCTATATACAAAAACATGCCATGTTGAAATAATTCTAATCTGTTTACATGAAAATAAGACGTTTACATTTTCAAATGCATGTATTTGCATTAAAAATATGTTGATTCAAATACGGTTTATAATATTGGTTGACTTTATGAAACTCCATTTTATTCTATTTACATTTCATGAAAAATAAATTGTAACTATTGTGACGTTTCAAACTTAGTCATAAACAATTCATATTGAGTATTTCCTTGAATGTCCTAGCTTGATGAAAACAAGTACAAAAAAACAAGTTGTTTTTACATTTCCTTATTTGTATACTTTCAGGGTTTGCTTATTCGTCATCATCAATCGATCAATATTAATTAACCTAAAATGTTAGGACATTAATTTACGATGGATGTAAATTTACATTATTATTTATTATGTATGGTGCTTGCACTTGTCTCAAATACACTATAACTGATAAGCTTATCATTGTTGTTGTTCTTTTTTTTGCAAGGGACGTGTTAAATTTTGAGTTCTGTTAATAGCAAGTTATTTTAATATGTTCATGGTGAGCTATTTTTATTTTTTCAGTTCTTATTGTTGTGAAGCAGTGGCTTTAAAAAATAAAATAATATTCTCCTCCGTTACAATAATGTAGGCCTACACTTGTGTGCATTTATTCAAGGTTTTTCAAAAGGACACTTTTGTCAATAACTTATTTTTAATGTGAAACTTGCACTTTTTTTATAAACAGATTATATATTTATTGCTTTTTTTCCACATTATTATGAAGTTATTCAACACTTGCTATTTAATTAAGAACATTAATATATTATAAAAGGGTCAACTGTACTTTTTACCAATGCATATGCACTTGAGCGATGCATGAATAGCAATTACAATAATTTAAAGGCAAATATTTTCATTAATGCATGGGGCCTACATTTATTTCGAGAACATGCAGAAAACATAATTTGTATATAAATTCAAACCAGGCCAATTTGTTAGAAAATTATACCGGAAATGTCGTTACATCTGCAATATTATATCGCATGATAGAGTTTGGCAGCAATAACAAGGTTAGTTATAGATGTAATATGCCGATCTAGGAGTCACGCAATTAGGTCCCCTTGGAATCATGAACAAACATGTCAGAAAATATAGATCAAGAAGCTTTGATATTAAGCATCCCACATATAAAATATTAATTAATTATATGTTATGCACGTATAACGTTGAAAATATGCTTTGTTTAAAAGAAGACGTCAAAGGTGTGTAAGTGGAGTCAGAATGCGAACATCATATTCAGCGAAAAATTCTTCCAAGAAATCAAGAATTAGGATAAGAAAAGATTTTCAACGCAGTATGTATATTCAGAAATTGAACTGCTGTCAAAAACACGAATGTGCATACGTGTATACTAGATCTGCTTCATTTATAGATTATTACATGATGTCATTTCGAAATCTACAGAAATAACAGCACTAATAAGGCCAACGGGACCACATGGTGAGAAACTTCCATCGTCGCCACTAGAAGCAAATTCCTTGGTCCAAATGATAAAAAATTTCATTGACCACACTGGAATTACACTTGTGTCCTACGTTGGAACCAGAAACAGCATTATATGGAAGTCAATTTGGTTACTGGTTATTGCGAGTGGCTTCACTATGACCATCATACAGTCCAACGACGCAATACATGATTACTTTGGGTAAAGTATATATTCAACTCATTTTTCTTCCTTAAAACACTGTTAAACGAAGCACCTTTCACATTTAGACGGTGGTTTTGGTGAATTTGCAGAGTTAACCAAATCATATTACATGTATCGCATTCTATTACAACAATAGTTATGCAAGAATAGTTTTATTTTATCTATGTGTCTCTGGTCAAAAACTCAATAGAGAAATTCTATGTTTTTTTATTGTTATTTGGCCCATTGATGGCAATCTCCATTGTTGACAATAAGATCATAGAATAATCCTATACAATTGTTTAATTTCTATTGGTTTGAACTGTGTTCAGTCAATACAAATAGACCTACATGTAGGGTCAATAGAATAATTATAACCAATAGAATTTGTCTATTATTCTCTATTTAATTTGAAACTGATTAACTAAATCCAAAGTTAATGCAACAATTTTTGTCAGGAAGTGGTAAAACCAGAGGACCACATCTTTTTATATTTTGTATTTGAATGTTGGTTTTTAGATATGCCATACTATTGCGAACTACATTTGAATTAAATGGTTCAATGCAGTTTCCAGCAGTAACACTTTGTAGCAATAGTCCAGTGAATTGGGAACACGAGAAAAGTGAAAACACAACTATATTCCAAGAAGTGATGGCCAAGTTAAATGATGAAGTGACCAAGGAAGCATATGCAAAAGATAGTACCCGTAAGGTAAATACTAGACTTACATGCAATACTTAATACATGTAGCTATTAATGTATAATGTATTAATGATTACGATATGAAAAAACTCACTTAGTTAACATGAAATTAGTTGCATTCAATAGTGTAATTCGACAATCCCTTATTTGTAAATAGAGTCGCTCATATGAAGAATATGTATTATTGGAAGTACTGAGCAAATATTACATTAATAATGCCAATTACACGGCTGGGGTGAATTATGGCGCTCTTACAAAACTTTATTGGAATGGTGATATATACTCAAATAAGAAAAGGTATGATTAAGCCATCTTCAAATGTGGTATAATTTGGCAACTTCATATATCAGTAGCATCTAACATATGATTCTAATTGTAGCTCTCAAAATTACGTTTTCAAAAAACTGGAAGAGGATGGGTAAGTCACTAATATTAATCCTATTTTTTACACTTAGTAATATAAAGTATATCTAATACTAATTATGCATGTTAAAACATTCTGAATCAATCCATTCATAAACTCCTTTGTATATTTTCCAATTTCAAATTGTTTATGATGATAACCACCAGATGTTATCTATTGTATGGCAAATTTCACCACTTTCAATCTGAAAGAAACATTTATGGTTGGTTGATTGGTTGGGTATACTATTTAAGCGCCCAAAGACAATTAAGGCTAAAAAATTGATCCAAATAAAAACATTCATACGTAGTTTTGCAAAGTTGGCAATCGCGCTATTTATTCTATTGTTATATCTCCTGATTAACTATTAACAAAACACATATTCCCATCAGGGCAATGTATTTGACGCACGATTTTCTGTATGGCGATTGCGTGATCTTTAACGCCCAAATCGACCTGTCCAAATCATTGACAGCAGCCGCATTGACAGGTCAGCATCGAGGTTTTAGATATCAATTCCAATGGGACTTCTTTGCTCAAGAAGTTCGTGTTTTGTGACATGCCATTAAACTCTGAAAAACGACATGGTTTCTTTGTTTTTCCAGGGGCGGAATTTACACTTCAGTGGGATTTGCACGCTAGGTATCCTTACAGCAGTGATCCGTCCGTTGTAGTTGTAGTCCACCCTGTTGGGACACCACCCATCTTGGATGATTCAAACAACATTAAAGTAAATCCTGGCGACGAAGTTAGCATTGCGATTCAGCAACGGGAAATCAACCGTTTGCCAGCGCCATTTCCTTCTTATTGTCTGGACAGAACTGATCCGAAACTGCAATCTAACAGCGTTTACTATCACGATGACAGACATTATCTATTTTCCATGGAGGTAAAATAAATTCTATTTTACTCTTCTTCTGACCAAAACTCCAGGTTGATGGAAGATTGGGAAAGAACTTATTTCTATTTGATATGCAAATTAATTAAAATCAAAATATATGATACATTACATGAATGCAAGAATTGGTTTGCTCCATGTTAAACAAAATTTTATTTTAAACTTACTTGATCCTCACATCTTACACTTTGAAAAATCATAAGTTAATTGTCACAAATCTTTTATGCAATGATGAAGCACTTAATTAATATGACACCTTTAAAAAGCTGCTCAATAACACCGTAAGGTGACCTTAAACCGGAAATTTTTAAGGCAATTAATTGCTGGACAACTGCTTGCTGAACCTAATTGAGCAATTAATGGAGTCACTAGGCAATATATCAAGCAATTCCATGCATCTCTAAACATGTTATCATGTTTCATTTTCCCCATATTGCATGTTGCTTTATGTGGCTCGATGTGGTTGTGACGCAAAAATTGTCAGAGTTAGGTTCTATTTATTGACCGTGTAAGAGCACACGAGGCAATTGATCTCCCAAAATAAATCGCCCGAAATTTCCCGGCAGATTTATTCCGAAGAATTTTTGCCACAAACGTGATGCAACAAATTTTGGAATAAATCTGCTGGAAATGGACCAAAGAGTACTAATTAGGACCGTATAAATGGTCAAAATGGGCCAAAAGGCTCTTAACATTTGGAAATGGTCAAAATGGACCAAAGAGCACTTAAGGAAAAGGTTAAAATGGGTGAAATGGCCTGAAACACTATAAAAAATTCTGAAAATCCTATGGTATGTTCACGCATCCGATATATTAGGGGAAAGCAGATAGCTGCATGAGCACTCCTGGACACTTGAGCACATTGAAAATTGATCACTTATGCCACGCATGCGCAATACCACTTGTTAAAAAAATTTTCGTGCACAACTGAGCAGATCTCAGGTCCACTCAGTTGTGCACGAAAATTTTTTGAACAAGTGGTATTGCGCATGCGTGGCATAAGTGCTCAATTTTCAATGTGCTTAAGTGTCCAGGAGTGCTCAGCTATCTGAGTTCCCCTAATTAATCCTTCTTATTTTGAGATAGCTTACATGTAATTTCCATTTATCTTCACATTTTTATGGGTAATTAAGGAATGTAATCCAACATTACTAAATTTATATGTAAATAGGCCTGCATAAAGACTTGCATGCAAAGGATTTCCTTACGAAGCTGCAATTGTTGGGATGCCCAAATTCCTCTAGGATTTTTAAGAAGACAGTCAAGGAGGAGTCCCCCATGCCGAAGTAAGTATCGAACGTACGCTTCCCAGATATCACCAACAATCATTCATTTACCGTATATAAAATGACTAATTATTTTAATCGTATTCAATGTACTGATAGTTGAAAGATGTAATCAAATTGATAAACAACTGTCTTCACAGTTCTGCAGATGTAAACTCCCCTGTCGGTAAATTGTGGATTTTTTTTTTCATATGCCTTTATCTTATGTCATTGACCACTTGGTAAAATATTTGTCTGTTTTGTTTTCAGAGAAACTTTACTAGAAAGTACTTTGACAATAAAGTCAGGTTTTCTCAAGGAAATTGCCAAGAAAGCTGCAACAGAAAACGAAACTGAGTAAGATAAGCAACGTTTTGTCTGAAATTATATATTCTTTTGTGCATAAATTCTAGTGCATATGTATTCTGAAGTCAAACCGAGTTCGATTATTCAATTAATAACAATATTATAAATGCAATATTCGTTACTTAAAATAATACAGGTCAATGGAATTACCTTCTGGATCACAACAACAACAAAATATTTCGAAAGTTAGAATTTTTATCAAGTCGGCCGTTTATGAATCTATAAGGGAAGAGCCCAAATACACAGTATGTGTTTCAACAATCCCTAATTACATTATAACGATTATCTATCTTATTGTTTCAATTGATTTAATGCCCGTTATTATTGTACAGGTCGCTGATTTCTGGGGTATAATCGGCGGAAATGCCGGGCTATGGATTGGAATTTCAGCCGTTTCGCTTTTTGAAGTCGTGGAATTGATTTGTGTAATAATAAAATCAAAAGTTCAAAAACTCATCTGGAAGAAAAAGGTTACTGAAGGAAGAAAAAAGTGGCCGATGAATCAAGTTCAAAATGTTGATCAAATTGTTCATGATGATTTCCACGGTTACAATTTGCGTAACAAAAGCTATAAATTCTTGCCTGAATTTTAGTAAGCTTATATATATATATACATTTATATTTGTATTTCTCATGTACTTGAGTTATAAATCATATTCAGAAGAAGGCAGTCGTTTTAAAAATTATTTTCATTTTAAAGAGGGTTGCATCCCCAGATTAACCATTTTTTTCTAAATAAATTTTTAATTTAATTTAGGAAACTGTTAGGAACAAATGGAATGTTCGAGGACCTAGCATCAATATTCTATTATCTGTAATTTTTTTGTATATGCATATTCCATTTCATTGAAATACATGTAAGTCTGTATAGTTTATAATTGTAGAGGGTCTGGTATACTTTACAGACATATTTCCATGAAATTGACTATACATTTACATAAACAAAATATTTAAACAAATAATAGAATATTTATGCTAGGTCCTAGTTCATTCCATTTGTTCCTAACAGTTTCCAAAATTAAATTTAAAAAAATAATTTAGAAAAAAAGGCTTATTCTGGTATGCAGCTCTCTTAACCTTATTAATTTGGCTAACCAGTGTCTAAGTAACATCGTGGTTGCTATGCTACAATGTGTACAAAATGTTTCAAGAACTTAACACATCTGGCGTACTAATGACATATGGTAATATTTGATGTCATGTACAATTTCAACAAAATCTCGAAATGACTTCGAGTGCTCCACGACCATAGAGATAATCATGCAATGATTGGTAGCAGATTACAAAAAAAAAAACTTGGCTCTGACTAAAATGGCAATAGATGTTTTCAATATTTACATTAAACGAGGTGCATTTGTTTGCAAAGAAAGAGAATTTCAAAGTTGTTCAACCAGAAGATGGAGAGAGGTGGTTTTGAATCGTTGGACATTCGCATAACGATTGACGAAGGATCAGTTCATGATTTGCAATGTAATAGCAACAGTTGTTTCAATCCAGTTTTAACCATACTTGGATATTACGGATTCCCCCATAAGCATTTCAAACGTCCTAGCATTTATCGTTGGATATCCCTGGCTAATTATGTAATGTTGTTTATCAATATTTCGGGAACTATCGCCACTGCAGTTATATTGCTCCTGCATTTCGTCTTCAAAATCGGTCATATCGAGAGCATTTGCGCATGGACGGCCATTCAGTCCATGACAATTACAAGTTGTTTTGTATACATCAACGCGTTTGTCAAAAGGCGAGATTTTCCCAGCTTCTATGACAATATTGAACGGCTTATGATACGCAGTGCCAATAACGAATCACAAAACCTCGAAAATTTAAAGTTCATTAATCGATGTTCTAAATTAGGAGCTTTTACTGCGTACCTGATTCAGGTAATAGGCATTGCCATTTATGGAGCTGTAATTTTGACAGGTCAATACCACGATGATTTCACCGACATCTTTTTTGATGTTTTAGGGATGCGAAAAAATATGCACCTTTTCGTCACCTTTTTCATTGCTTCTACAATCGTCAGGTTTATTTTACGAAGTTTTGTATACATCTATGGCTGCATGTTATGTCTCGTTTGCCTGGCATTGATTCGAACATTGGATAACTTGACGACAAATCTGTCAACTCCAATAACTTTTTTTGAATACAGCAAAAAGCATAGAAAAATCAGCAAACTAGTGCGGGAGGCAAATGCTATTTTTTCGCCTTTTTTATTCATCACTTTAATCCGCGACATTGTGTCCACCGTGGTTTTCTCGAGAATCTTAAAAAACATCAATGACATCTGGGAAGTCTTTGCGAGCATTTATTTCATATTGTTTTCACTGTTGGTCATCTATATGCGGACTTCGGTTGTTTCTCGGCTGAATGAAAAGGTGGGTGGTGTTGCATTTAAGTTTTACCGTATTTTTTAGAAACTTATCATTCGATACACGATGGTGCTATAATACGATACATAAAGTTAACAATGCACAAAAATCTCCCCTTTTAATACTTGTTACTACGGTAGAACCTGCAAGCATAACATAATGATAACATGTGCTGGTCCTGACTTGAAACCCATTTATAAAAGAATAAACCTCTCTAAAGTGATATTGAATAATTTTCATTGGCCCAAAACTTTTGGAAGAGAATATCAACAATGGAATGGAAAAAAATATCGAATGTGGAAACAAAAATAACAATCATGGTATTGCTTTAATTTCCTCAAGTAGCTACTGTATGAGTTCCTCGTGCGAGGCAATTGGATGACCCTTCTTGACCAATCGACACAGGGCTATACGAACAGCATCTGTCATTGTTGTGTGCATTCAACCTCTCACGGCAATTTTTTCTGATGCACATGTAGAACTACAAAATTACTGTAAAATGCAAATAGTGCCCAATAACTATAGACTCATCGAGGATCGAAAGATCGTTGACACTCTTAAATGCATTTTTTAAAAGTAAAATTGCAGCATTTTGGTCATAATAGTTTCAACTAACTGTACTAAAATTTCATAGATAAAAATGTACCATTAGACTGAGTTGCACACAAAATTTCAGCTTTCTAGGAGGTGTGATAGTTGGTCAAAATGGACCTCAAAGAAGTTGAAACAAACAATTAAGAAAAGCTTTGTTAATGTGAAGTTAAAAAGAACATAAAAAGGGGAAATTTTCTCAAAGTATTTTCCGCTGTGCAGCATGTCTGCAGATAAACATGTCTGAAATCATATCCTGTCTAAGCATATTTTTCCCTGGTCCAAGAGTATGCTTTTAGACAAGTTCTATCATAGGCCTAGTAACCCCAATAAATAAAAAAATCTGTACCATGGGCCAAATATTCAGTGATTATTGTTTGGAACAGCGAGTGAAGAAAATACTTAACTGTGGAGTTAATAAATAAATCTTTGGGTTAAACTTACAGTAAATAGCAATAAAGGATAGATTTTCGAAGGTAAATTGAGTTTTAGGAAGGTGTTCCGTATCTTATAACGGGATGAAATGTAACGGTTGGTTAAGTCCTTATTATAGAAAGTTATATCGTATTAAAGTTTTACACGAAGGCAAGTGGGTGGATTGCAGAATCGACTATGTTCATATTACATTTAACACCAGATTGTCACAACTGAAGGGTATAGTGAATGCATGATAACGATTGAGTTCGATATCAAAGCTACCTCAAGTGCCTTTTGAGTTTAATTGCTTTTGGTTGAGAAAGGAATATTGAGCACCATGATTTGATGCCGACTAGAGGCAAATCCTTCAAACGTCTGATAATATTAATCGGAGAACGAGAAAATAATAAACTGCCAGAAAAGCAGATAGAAAGTGCATGTTTCGTTTACTAAAAAGCAGAAAAAAATTCTTTGGATAATGCATAGTTTCAACCAAATGACTTTGGTAAGAAAAAGCAATTGCTTTGAAACACTGCTGTCTTTTTTTCGAATACACGGGATCAACTTTTCGAGGAAGCAAAATAAAAACACACTTCGATGGATATCGTTTGCTCGTGCCCTGATGTTATACAGTTTTATATCTGGAACCGCTTTTGTCGCCTTCATATTATGCTACAATTTAATACAAAAAATCAACAACATCTCGGAGATATGTCTCTGGGCTTCCATCCAATCGATGGTGATCTCAGCTTGTTTCTTTTATATCAAAGCATGGAAACATCAAACTGCCATCATTGAGTTTTTCGACAATTTGGCAGAAATCCTTGCAATGTCTTCTGACAACAAAACCAAGGCTAAAACTGACTTCATTTTCATACGTCGTCTTTGTATTTGGATTACTGCAATTGGAATTGTGATACAAGTGGCACATTGCTGCTTATCTGTCTTCCAGTCATATTTTGGGAAATTGAGTGTCAAAGTCTCTGAAGGAATTTTCCATTTCATCGGACATTCCATTTTTTACACCAATTTCCACATCTACTGGATTTGTGTATCAGCCTTATGTGAATTGTTAACGGGCACCTTTGTACACCTCTATGCTAACATGGTGTTCGTGGCTTGCATAGCTTTAAATCTTTGCTTGCACAACCTTATACGAGGCAACAAGCAGACTAGTTTAAAGGTTTATCACAGCAAACACCAAAAAATATGCGAACTGGTCCGGCAAGCTAATTCCCTGTTTTCGGTATTTTGGTTTATCACAGTAATACAAGATGTGGTCATAATCGTGCTACTTTCCAGAACGTTCAAAAATGATTTGGACATTTGGGAAAGTACAACCGTGGTCCCTTTAATGGTACAATCATTCTTGTATCTATGCATACAAACTTTCTGTGCATCCAGAGTGAATGACAAGGTAAGGCCATGAGTTTGGTACTTATCCTATACATGAACTAATCTAAGGACTTCGCTGTGTATTATAATGCGTGCACACACAAAATTGTCTTATGATCAGCAATATTGTTTCCACGTCCGAATGAATAGGCTCATATTGAAATATATTAACAAAAACCAAACACCCGATAAACATTTTTTTTTTAAATTATCAGCTGTGAATATTAAACATCGCTGATCAAGGGGAAATTTTTAGGAGCATGAATTTAATTACATTGTCCCATATTTTATGTCAGAAAAACATAGCATGATATATATTCATATCATTGGCTTGGGTTTCCCTGGTAAAAACACCAATAGAGAAATTCTATGGTTTGTTGTTATTTGGTCCATCAATTTATACTGTAGACAATAGAATTATCAAAAATTATATTATTTTCTATTAGTTTGAACTGTTTTCATTTCTTATCCAATGATTCAACCACTAAATTCAAACCAATAGTTTCGGTATTGTTCTACATGTATATGTAATTTTAAACCAGGGTTAGCATCCCCTGAAATACAACATGCATAAATCGGAAATTTAACTTACGCTTTTTTGCACTGGCATTACGTTCAAGCAACTACTATTATATAGTGGACTGTAGCTATAATGCATGAGGCACAGCATTTATCACATGGTAGG
Source organism: Xestoiulus laeticollis (assembly GCA_034698905.1). Taxonomy (NCBI): domain Eukaryota; kingdom Metazoa; phylum Arthropoda; class Diplopoda; order Julida; family Julidae; genus Xestoiulus; species Xestoiulus laeticollis. The sequence continues at coordinate 1,179 of JAQGCC010004357.1, read as the reverse complement.
CTAAACCTTTTGGAAGACATGCTTCACTGTCTTACACATCCGTTTGCAGTGTTTGCCCCTTGTTGGGGCACAAACCAGCATTTTTATTTTATTTTTAATATTTTATTAAAATTATTAGTATTATTAGTATTTTATTATTCTATGTACAGTTCATTCCAGAAATTGGAATGTATATAAATATTTTTTTCAATATCTAGATTTACACGTCATTGGATACACCTCCACACGTTAGCAGTAGTGGTGACCAAGAAACAGAGGTAAAGTAATGATGAGGCGAATATATCCTGAAAATGGATATTTCAAGAGCATTTGACACCCATGAACAAGCATTTGGCGGTGTGTAAGTTGTCCTCTAGATCACTTCTTTTTACTTGATATCCATTTTAATTTCATTAGGACCACGTTAGCCATCTCATTTATGTGGCAAGACTTTCATCTAATAAGGTTGGATTAACCATGTGGGGCTTCTTTATTATTGGCAAAGGACTTATTTTCACAGTAATAAACCAACTTAATTAATATTCTGCACGTGTTTATGTGTAAATGAGTATTATGAGTTGTAGTAATTTGGCTAAAACATTTTTTTTTCAGACTATAGGGACTATGGTGACGTACATCATTGTATTGTGGCAGTTTGGCTCTTCCTAATACAGCAAAATTATATAAATTCTAATTTTCGTTCAATATTCAGGATGCCGATGCTATATTGAATATCCTTGTATCGATTTGAGCTCAAATTTGTATATTAAAAGATACAGTGAAACTTCGATTAAGAGCCACTCTTTTAACCGTGTCAATTCATAAAACTGGATGGAATAGGGGAGAGTGGGGCACATTTGAACATTTTTTGAAAATATTTTTTTTCAGCTGTTTAATTGTGTTTTTGTAAATTTCCAACACTATAGTTAGTTAGTTTATGTGCTTATCTCTATTCCCAATTTTTTTTCAAGAATCTTAATTGAATTGTTACAGTGTTTTAAATCATTTGAAAATTTTTTTAGAAAAGTGTTTAAATGTTCCCCATGACGGGGCAGATTTGAACAGTGACCATAAATACCTTAACATATTTGAACACATTGTTTATTGAAACGTGTGTATTGAGCACAAATTGAACTATTTTAACGTACTTTGTATAATTTATCTTGCTTAAGACCAAAGGTTTTTGGTTTTGTACAATCG
>JAQGCC010004356.1:0-13319 GCA_034698905.1 Xestoiulus laeticollis | reverse complement strand
ACACGATCCATATCCATGTTATCAAACAAACACCATGCGCTCCCTTCTAACCAAGTTAAATAAAAGGTTTTAAAAATTACATTTAGTAGCCCATTGTTGCCTTTTGTACACAAACCAAAAAAAATTATTAAAAATTAACTATTTTTTTTAATTTAATTTCATATTCAGCTTTAGAAAGAATATTTCAATAAATATAACCATTAAAAAAATACTATCAATATATTAGAAGCGGTCATTAGAGGGACAAGTAATCTCCTTGATAGGGACTAGGAGCCCTGACGGTGGCGAGTAGTGGTAACAATGTACACTATAAGATCGAATGTACATGTATATATGAATGTAGCCATTCGAAGAGCGTTAAACTTGAATTGAAGTAATTCAATGTACTTATTTTAAGTTTGTTTTTATGATTTTTATGGTAATAAATTTATTATCTTGTATAATTAGGGGAACTCAGATAGCTGAGCACGCCTGGACACTTGAGCACATTGAAAATTGAGTACCTGTGCCATGCATGTGCAATATACCACTCGTTCAAAAAAAAATGTGTGCACGAAAATGTAGGCCTATCAAACGAGTGATATTGCGCATGCATAACACAAGTACTCAATTTTCAATGTGCTCAAGTGTCCAGGAGTGTCCAGCTATCCGAGTTCTCCTAATATTACTTGGCATTTCTTTTTGAACTATATTTATAATTCTGCTAATACAAATTACCAAGGTTAATTTGTATTTTATATACTTAGTGACCTGAGGTCATATGCAGTGTACATGTCTGGGCAAGGGCAATGAGACGTTAGCAACAATTAAATGAGAGGAAGGATTGTTAGATCTTATTGTTAGAAGAATTGTCGATTAATCTCATATCAAGAAACTGCGAAAAGCTGAGCACGCCTGGACACTTGAGCACATTGAAAATTGAGTACCTGTGCCATGCATGTGCAATATACCACTCGTTCAAAAAAAAATGTGTGCACGAAAATGTAGGCCTATCAAACGAGTGATATTGCGCATGCATAACACAAGTACTCAATTTTCAATGTGCTCAAGTGTCCAGGAGTGTCCAGCTATCCGAGTTCTCCTAATATTACTTGGCATTTCTTTTTGAACTATATTTATAATTCTGCTAATACAAATTACCAAGGTTAATTTGTATTTTATATACTTAGTGACCTGAGGTCATATGCAGTGTACATGTCTGGGCAAGGGCAATGAGACGTTAGCAACAATTAAATGAGAGGAAGGATTGTTAGATCTTATTGTTAGAAGAATTGTCGATTAATCTCATATCAAGAAACTGCGAAAATCAGTAAAATTTATTATCAGAATAAATCGACACGAATTCTGAAATGAAATTTCATACGTGAAAAGTGTTTCCACTAAAAAGCCCAACTTTAAAATTGTAAGTTACACTTGATTTTCTTAAAAAAAGCAAATGTCAAAAGAAAATACCTTATAGGACTTAGGGGTGATTTTGACTGTAGATCCTTCCAAAAGTATTTGTCATGATTTTCAAAAATTTTTCTTAAGCAGGATTCAATTTTAGAAGCATTTTCTTGAGCAGTAGACCTTTCGAGAATGTCCCTCTCTCTAGTTCTTCCACTAGGGTCGCCAAGTAGGGCAGTGGCACCACCGATCTTTAATACATCAAAAACAATAATGATTTAGAAAGTTACTTCATGCATTAGTATATATATGCATACAAAACTGAAATGAATATGTCGGTTAATCAGAGGAGTGAATCCAACTCTTGTTGAACTAAACCTCAGTTTATTAAAGCAAAAAAACAAACATTGATACATGTATGTACATGTAAAAAACAAAGAAATAGAAAAATAAATAATAGACAGCACAAAGGCGACCTCAACCAAAAATGGCATGAAAGCTAATTGGCCAAATATGCTAATTCTCTCAGGTCAGAAAGCAGAAAGAGAAGGAAATGCTGGCCCTTTTAACACCAGCATGGGTGCATTATTCCAACACCCCCTCTCGCACCGGAGTGGTGTTCTTGGCAGGTTCAAGAAAAAATAGTCCAATCCTGGCGGAAAACTTCTTGTGAGCCTCTCTTGGTTGCAGTTTTTCCAGGATATCCCTAGAATATCTAATAACTGCAGATATTGCTCATAGATGATGTCACACCTTTTGAGATCCCTCATTAAGTGGGGGCGGATATCTATGTGTTCAGTTCTAGCTTTGGAGAGATCCACTCGAATCATCTTAAACACTGGCAGCTGAGGACCTTGCTGCGATTGACGGATTGATAACGAATAAAATGTTTAGTCGGCTTCCAGTTGGCATGGGTAAGCGCTCAGTTTCCTGGCCAAGAGGCCTACAGCAGCTGCCCCACCCGATTGTGTCACGGTGGCCAGGTAGGAACTTGTGCTGTAATCTATGGTGACGTAGCCAATGGGTAAAGGCATCTTGGTCGGCTTAGCATATATGTAATTTGGCAATTTTTGTCTCATGCGAAAGCAAATGCCAAGGTAGTGTGCTACGTCTTGCCAACCACCAACCGGCTATTAACATAAATTAGGCCGTACATATCTCCTTGTACCCCCTCTCGAAAAAACAGGCATGCATCAGCTCCACTATGCTTGGAACCGAGCTCTAGAAATACTTTCACCGCAGTCTGGTTACAAATCATCATCAGATGTTTGAGGTTATACAGACGATGTATTTGAGTGACTGTGCCATGCAGATCTCATCATCAATCTCTCAATGACATTGAGATAGGCGCTCCGTATGTCTTGTCACATGCAGTTTCTTCGTGGCAGCGATAGCGAGTAGTAGTCGTAAAGTGTTCTGCATTAAGACAGATGCGTACACAGTGCGACACAGATCTGATAAGACTGGAGTCATAGCTTTGGTACTCGTGACGCCAGCTATTAAAACTTGACGTCAACTGAAAGATTGGGGTGTCTGCTATTCATACCAAAAATAATTTGAAAGAAATATTCACGGGCAGCTGTGTAGTTCTCTTTTCTGTCAAAGTCCAAAAAGTTTTATGTCGGCATTTTGAAATGGAGCAAAGAGCAGTTATCAAATTTCATGCAAAATATGGTGAAACTGCTGCAAAAACATTTGAAATGATGAAAATAGTTTACGGTGATGTTTGCTTATCAAGAGCAAAGGTTTTCATGTGGCACAAACGTTTTTGTGAAGATCGGGAATCACTTAAAGACGATGAACGTGCCCCACCACCTCGGACTGCACGAACAAATGAGAACATTGAGAAGGTTCATGATTTTGTCACTAATGAACGAAATGCTACAGTGAGAATAATGGAGGAACATTTGTGCATCAGTAGAGAGGCTATCCGTAAAATTCTGAAGGAAAATTTGGGCAAAACAAAGGTCTGTGCCTGATTTGTGCCACACACATTAACTGATGAACAAAAACGGAGCAGAGTGCTGCATTCCAGAGACATCATTAGTGTGGCTAAAAAGAACCCAAACTTTCTGAAATCAATTGTGACTGGTGATGAGACATGGTGCTTCCAATATGACCCAGAAACAAAGCGGCAGAGTGCTGAATGGAAGTCGTTAACCTCACCTCAAGCCAAAAAAGTGCGCCGAGTTCCATCACGAATCAAGACAATGTTCATTGTTTTCTACGATAGCAAGGGCATCATGCATCAGGAATTTGTGCCAACTGGTCAAACAGTCATTGCACAGTTCTACCTTGCTGTCCTCAAGCGTTTGATGGCCAGAATTCGTGTTTGACCCGAATATCGAGACCCAGATGCCTGGTCACTTCTGCATGACAATGCATCCAGCCACACAGCAATCATTGTTCGCCAATATTTGACTAAACAAAAAGTCTGTGTACTTAACCACCCTGCTTATTCACCAGATTTGGCTCCCTGTGACTTCTTGATTTTTCCAAAATTGAAAACTACACTGAAAGGATGCTATTTTGATGACATTCCGACAATTCAAACTGCAGCGACACGAACTTTAAGGGCTATACTGACAGAGGCATTGCAAACATCATTTGAGACCTTCCTAGCTCGCTGCCATAAATGTGTAGACTCAGGAGGGAAGTACTTTGAATAAACAAAAGGAATTTCACAAAAAGGTTAACCCGGTTTTTTTCTGTGGCTGTAGTCTTATCGGATCTGTGTCACACTGTGTATGTGGAATTGCGGTCCTCTCCGTACTTTTGAGATAATCCTGCTGCCCCAAGCCTGGTCTTTTGTGACTTGATGAGTCCATCTGCATCAGTCTTTGTGAGGAATAACAAACGATAGGCCACGATAGTGGCTGAAGGTATACAGTGGATCTATCAGATATCACACATGTTGCTTTAAGAGTGCCATTTCTGTTCCAATGCCGCATGATATCACTGCAATCTCTCCACGGAAGATAGCTTCTGGAATTCTATCCAGCTATTTGGCATGTTTAAAACAGTAATGCCTGATTCTTACTGGACGGAAACACAGTTCCTTGTGTTTTAACTTCTACCCTGCACAACACAAAGAGGCTTTTTGGCTTGTTGCTGGAAGTCATATCTTTATTGATATGCACTATATGTGAGTGCTATAGTTGTTAATTAGCAAAGTTAAGTGCAGCCATCATTCTGGCCAGGGTTCATCTGTGATTTTAAGCCCGATTCCAGTATTGTTGATAACGAGTTATCTTTCAAATCAGATCACGGTGGCCGAAATTTCCATACTAGAGGTCAAGAGAACAGCCACAGCATACGACTCCCTTTCTTTTCAACTTCAAAAAGCTCGAGCCAGCTGTGGAGATTTGGCAGAAAGTAAGAGATCTCGAACAAAAATGGCCCATAGTGTTCAAGAGAAGCAGGTGCAGGATCTTGTTGGATGCGAAGCGACAGTTGATTCTGACAATTCCATACCTTTGATCATAGCCTTGGCAGTAAGCAGCTATCAGGCTTCGATGCTGAAGTTGAAAATGATCACCAAATAGACTGTGATTGTGAACCATATAGTTAGTTGCTCTGGTGTTGACGAACCAGATATTTGACTTGATTCTTGTTGGCATTGAGGCGCCACATGCCTGCCCATGGAAGCAATGCACGTGCTTGTGCATGTGCTCGTGCACATGGGGCATTGTTCCTTATTTTGTTTAAAGTTGTATTCTGTTTCATCTTTCTTGCTGTTGGATGTAATTTAAATTTCAGTTCTCATATAGTTGTTATTAAATAAATTTCATAACAAAACATTACTTACAGGAGATTAATTCATCAGGTTATGGGCCTTGCATGCTGTGGCAGATAATTAATAGTGAGTAATAGTTTGTACAACTGTTGTCAGTTTGCCAAGGAGCATAGTTTTGAGGAACATTCCGTAAGGTTTTATTTGAGGAATAAGTACACAGGCAAACATGAGCGGGGACAAGATTGAAAAGCTTACAGACAGTAATTACCAACAGTGGAAGATTTTTAAGAAGGCTATCTTGAAGCGGGACAAGCTTTGGATGTTTGTTTAAACTCCAAAACCGGCAGTGCTGGATGTGAAGTATAAGCGGAAAAACGATTAAGCTGCGGCACGGATCGTACTAAAAGTTTCTGGAGGGCAGTTAGGACACTTTGGAAAGGAGCATTATGTCTATGATATGTGGATTGGCTTGCAGAGGTGCATGAATATGAGTCCAATAAAAACTTCTTCTTGGCACGGAAGCTCGTCTCCTGCAAGTTTACCTCTGGGACAATGCAGGAGCACATCAACACCATTTTGGACATCAGGGAAAAGCTATTCGTTGCCGGTGAGACGATTCCTGACCACTACATCATCGCTGCGATGATGGCAAGTCTACCAGTAATATGGTCCGATGATTAGAACTTTGGAGGGGATGGCCAAGAGCCAACTGACAGTACGGTATGTTTCTAATTGACTCCTGGATACGTTTCTGCAGAAACAGGAAGGTCAAGCTGCAGACGACTCGAGGGTCGCCCTGCGCGTGGAGCCTGCAAAAAGAACCGAAAGCCATGCTGGAAAGACTGTCAACAGGGGAGGAAGATTCAATGGTATAGGCAGGGCAAAGATCAGCATCAGAGAAAAACGGATGTGTTTCATCTGCAATCTGCCTGGACATCTGAAGGCTGATTGCGTAAAGTACAAGCAATTTCTGGCGAGCCAGGCAGCCAAAGCCGAAGTCGTTGCCAAAGTTTCGAAGACAGATGATCCGAAGAACATCCATTCAAGAAGCTCAGAGGCAAGAAAGTCTAACAGCTTATCTTTTGCAGCCAAAACTAGCCCAGTTGTACCGAATGGAGCTTCAAGGAAAAACTAACATAGAAGATCTGACCAGACTACATTTGCTGCAAGCCAAGCAAGAAGTACAGACATCACGGGTCAATGGTTTGTTGACTCAGGAGCGACGTGCAGCATTACTGGAGACCAAGATTTTTTCACCGAACTCCACGCCACCGACATCGACAGCATGGCGATACTGACAGTATGGGAAACGGATGGCTGTGCTGCGAGTAACCAGGAGGTGGAACTCGAGATGTACACATGCAGAATGTTTTCCATGTGCCTTTGTTCGGACAACGCCTGATGTCTGTGGTCCAAATCACCGACGGAGGGATGAAAGTCTGTGTCTTTGAACATGAATGCTCTGTCCTGTTGAAGAACGGCGAGGTGGCTTTCACAGCGGTACGTCAAGGTGACGAACTTTACTGACTGAGGGGGGTGGTTTAACCCCGTACAGTCAAAGCAGCGGTTGCGGCCGCTGCAACGGTGAACGACTGGCATCATAGATTCAGACATCGAGATCCAGTGGTTACTGAGTGAGGTCTTGACAGATGGCGCGGAAGTCACAGATGGCAGGGATGATTGTGCAGACTGCGAGTGCTGTGCTATGGGTAAGTTGTCTGCTCATTCTTTTCCATGCAGTGTTTCCAGAGCAAAACAAGCCGTCGTCCTGATCCACACGGAAGTGTATGGACCGATGCAAGTAGCCACTCCGAGCGGAAACCTGTACGTGCTGACTTTCATCGATGACTACTCCCGTTTTACGGTTGTGCGTCTGCTACGGGCAAAGAGCGAGGTGGCCGAGGCCATTTTTGATAACGTAGCCAAGATGACAACGCAGTTTGGACGTTCACCGAAAGTGTTTCAATCAGACAACGGTAGGAAGTACTTGTCTAGACAGCTCAAGACTTACCTGCGCGAGAAGGGGATCGAACATCAGCTGAGCGTGCCGTACACTACACAACAGAACAGTGCTTCAGAGAGGAAGAACAGATCCCTCGTTGAGATGGCGAGGACCATGCTGCTTGATGCCGGATTGCAGCAGAAATTCTGGGGAGTTGCGCTGCTGACGGCAGCCTACCTGCAGAACAGACGAAAACGCCTGATAAAGAAGCCGCTTTAACTGTTTCTCGGGGCCAAGCCGAGGCTTGACTACATCCGAGTATTTGGATCCAAGGTATTCTCCCTTGTTTCAAAGGAATTTCGTAGGAAGTTTGATGCCAAGGCTAAGGAAAGTGTTCTCGTTTAATATGATGATGTCACCAAAGGTTACCGGATCCTTGACCCTGAGACGTCCAGAATCTGGAAGGCCAGATCTGTGAAGATCGTGGAGAGCACTGGACGAAGTGCGTCAACAGATGTTCCGGAAGCATTCCAGGCTATGCAGCCAGAAGGGGATGGACTCGTTTCCTCGAGGGGAAGCGATTGGGGTCCAATTCTATGGACCCTGGACGAAGGAGTAGGTACGTCTGACACTCCGGAGGTGGCCGAGGTCCCACCAGTTCCCCGAAGTTCCAGGAGTGCCGGAGATGCCTGAAGTTTCTACACCTGAGGAGGGAATGCTAAAAGTTCCTGCACCTGTGGAGGAGATGCCAGAAGTGACTAATAGGCACTCAACTAGGGTGAACTTTAGTGTTTCACCAAGAAGATTATTGTTTCTTGCAGATGCTGGTTCGGCTGGCGAGCCCACTAGCTGGGAACAAGTGCTATCTTTATCCAGCCATGAGCGACTGTTATGGACAAAGGCAGCACAAGAAATGGATTCTCTCCAACAGTACCAAGTTTAGGAGCTGGCTGACCTTTCACCGGGGTGGCGAGCGATTTCGGCAAAATAGTTTTTAAAGAAAAGAAGAATGCGGAAGGAAAGATCTTCTCTCACAAAGCTCGTCTGGTAGCCCTAGGTTTTACCCAGAATCCTTCAATGACGGCGATGATTTAAGACTCGGTGCCAGCGACAATCTGTCAAAAGAATTGATGAATTAAACTCTTGTGAGTAATGTTTTGTTATGAAATCTGTTTAATAACAATTATATGAGAACTAAAACTTAACAACACTTCAATGACAAGAATTTAATGAAATCTATTCACCTGTGGTTAAACACGATACGGTTCGGATGCTTCAGGCCGTCGCAGCTCGAAAGGTTTGCACGTACGACACCTGGATGTGAAGTCTGCCTACCTCAACAGAGAGCTCAACGAGAAACTCTACATGATGCAGCCCTCGGGTTTGAAGTGGCTAGTCAGAAAGCTGGTCTGAAGCAGTCCGCCCGAGCGTGGAATCGCAAGGCAACATGCGTGCAAGCCAAGCTTGGATTCCAGCCTGGAGAAGCCGCCAGTGCTTTTTTTCGAGAAAAGAAGCAGATGGAAGCTTAACTTACACACTTATCTACGTGGATGACATCCTTGTAGCCGGAGCTACTGAGGACACTCGACAAGCATTTCTCCACCAAGGACATAGGCAATGTGCGGCTCTACCTAGGTATCCAAGTGCAGCGTGAAAGCGATGGTTCGTTTGTCTTAAGCCAAAGGAAGAAGAAATGGAACATAGCTTGCTTCAACCAAAGCTTGTCGCCACACCGATGGAGACCGGGTTTATGAGAGAACCTGGCGGGGTGAGCCCCTGCAACCATTGAGCAGAAGCTGCGGCTGTCTGCTGATTAGTCTGTAACCCTGAGCTGCTATGTGGACTCTGACTACGCCAGAGACAAGGTCGACAGGAAATCGACCAGTGGGTATGTGTTTTTCTTAGGGAGGAGCGATGTGGCGTGGTCTAGCCGGAAACAGACCAGTCGTCCACCGAGGCCGAATATGTTGCAGCCTCACACGCCTGCCGAGAGCTGCTGTGGTTACGACAGCTACTGCTGGATATGGGTATCCCTGCAGAAGGTGCCACAGTTGTCCATGAGGACAGCCAAGGCTGTATCCCGATGATCGAGTAGGATCGGTCTGTACCAAGGACAAATCATATTGATGTATGTCACCACCACCAGCAAGATCTGCGGAAGCATGGCATCATCGAAGTGGTCTACTGTCCAACGGGAGAGATGTCTGCGGACATCTTCACTAAGCCGCTTGCGAAGGAGCCTTTCAAGAAGTGCCGAGAAGCCATCAGCCTAAGCGGATAGACCCTGGACATGAGAGAAGACCAGGGCAGGCATTCGTCGAGAAGGGGTGTTGGCATTGAGGCGCCACATGCCTGCCCATGGAAGCAATGCACGTGCTTGTGCATGTGCTCGTGCACATGGGGCATTGTTCCTTGTTTTGTGCAAAGTTGTATTCTGTTCCATCTTTCTTGCTGTTTGGATGTAATTTAAATTTTAGTTCTCATATAGTTGTTATTAAATGGATTTCATAACAAAACATTACTCACAGGAGATTAATTCATCAATTCTTTTGACAGATTGTCGCCAGCACCGAGTCTTAAATCATCGCAGTCGTTGAAGGAAGTGGGGTAACATTTTCTTTTGGGCTTCAGCACCTTATGATTCTTTTGACAAACTTATCTCGTTGCCAGTGGTGAAGGCTTCAAGATAAAAATCTAGAAGTGGAGGATATGGCATTACACAATGTTGTCTGGAGAACGCATGTTCATGTCAAGCGCCGATAGCCTATCAACCAAAAGACTCAAAACAATCTGGCATGTCATATAAGATAACCGTGAAATAGAAATGCTGATCAAGTCACGCAGGTTGACTGATGGAGCAGACTAACTTTTGAACCTTGTCAATGAGCACATAATAGCTCTTAATGTCTAGCGAGCACAGAATAATCGGGAGTATATCTCACATTTAGTCCATTTTCTTTTAATAATCAATTTCCTGCAGTTCCCATTTTTTTGCACTTTTGCATTTCTTGATCAATAACATCTGATCCTCTTCCATCCAACAACCATTTATGCTGATTGCATAGTTGTTCCGACATGCGTAGCTGGTACAGGTTACCATTTGTTGATTACATCCCAGCAGCTGCACTCAAGGAGGTGGAATTGCATATCTCATGCCAAATTGAGGTAGTTCAACAGTCCAATACTATATCACGAAATGCTTAAATATAAGTGGCACATGTCCTTTATGTCAGTGTAATTAAAACTAGATCGCAGTGACAGTTTTTATCTTCACAAGTGCCTACTTGTGTGGTTTCTAGTTCTGGAGCACCGAATACAACTTATTTGCATATTAGTGACTTGAAACTTACTCGTTGAATGCTGGCTTCATTCTTGAGTTGACCTATAGCCTAGGGATGTTTTGTGCCAACCGGCATGTTAACAAAGGCCACTTCGAAAAAAGAATGTCAAAAAAGTGCTAACTTACTAAGCATGCCAATTAGCAAGGGCACCAACGGAAGCTTGGGGTATAAGATTTTTTTAAGTAACATATAGTGTAGGACACCAAACAAGGCAAATTAAAAACAGCATTGGAAGCATTCATACGGCCTTGAAACTTATTGTCTCGCACCTTGCAACTCTGAAATTCCATATTATAAAATGTGTCGTATTGAACTGCACGTATGACAAATTCGATTCATTACATCTACGGTATCACGAAAAAACATCCTAAATTTATTTGCTAATAGAAAGTTTAATATTTCACTTAATCGAATGAATTTTTGAAGTTATTAAAATGTCATTTCTTTTCAAATTGACATCACGCAAGTGCTGCTGCAGTGCGCCGCCATTTTGTTTGTGCAGTTCTAAAATGCCTTGCTCTGAGGAAAACCGTATCGTAATTTGTTTTTTACGAAAATCAAAACATTTCAGTGCAATAACATTTTTGAAAGAGTTTCTAGCAAAAGGATGGTTGTTCGGTTGTCTAAAAACGCTTTTAAAAAAATCGACACTACTACAGGATCAGCAAAACGTAAAGCTGGAAATGGGAAGCCAAAATCTGGCCGTACTGAACAGAACATTTCCGATGTCGAAAAACGGCCACCCACTTAGATCAGTCATCGTCTATTGATAGAAAATAAGTGGCCCCTCCTTGGGAAGGTTTGGCGATTGGACCACATAAATCCATGTGAAGGAGTTCGAGTAATCTGTTGCTAGTCTGTTTTCAAATGGGTTTGGAGGTTCTCTTCGTCGCCTTGCTCTCATGACAAATGCCACAATAGAAATTGAGATGTTTATGTAGTGGCATACCGATCACGGTGCTCTGATGAGACATCTTATGGATTGTTTTAAGAATTAAAATGCCCAAAACGGTTGGGCCATAACACCAGTTCGTCGACCTCCCTCTCAGCGGGAAAAAGATTCGGTTTGCTCGGTGTCGTGATGCCAGGTTCCTCTAGGTATGGCCATATCGAAAGTATAAACAGGCCCTCTTGGGCGGCAAAACAAAGAATATCCATACCATCGTCACTAATCGTTATGCTCCTGTTTCTCCCGGTCCAGGTCAGACCACCTGTGTTAGCTCGGTAGCCTGAAACCAGGTTGCGACGGCCCAATGACGCATATCCCACATCTCATAGTTTTACTTGGTATGATTTACTGCAAACGTTTGTCTGCAGGATAACTGTGCCAATGCCAGTCATAGCAAACTCCATTGAAACCCCTGAGGCGTTTCGGGGGAATTATCTTGCGCAAGCTGAACCATCGCCGAATGAGTGCATAAGTGGATGGCGGCCTAGTTCACCTACGACCTTGCAGGTAAACTGTGGTTGAGGTCAACCTTGGAACGGAAAATCCAAGTTGAGGAATGTGTGCCGCAAATTTCCCAAATGGTATTTTGGGCGTCAAAATAATATATCAACAGTTAGCGTGAAATTGCGAGATTTAAACATCGCAAAATCATTGGTTAATAACATTATCAAGAATGACTTGAAACTTACATGTTTCAAAAGATAGTCTGCAACAGAACTTACTGAAATGAAAAAGGAGGCCAGACTGCAGCGTTTGTGACAGCTGCATCGAAAATATTCTTATCATATGGTAAACTTCAATTGGTTTAGTGACAAGAAAATGTTCAGTGTTGCTACCTACTTAAACAATGAGAACAATAGACTGTATGAAAAAATCGGAACTCATACACTTGAAATCGATGCGAAACGTAAGCTTCACCATCACAAACACTTCAGCCAATCGGTAATGGTTTCTGTTGCTGTGTCAAAATTTTGACAAACTTCTTTTCATTTTGTTGATCCGGGTGTCAAAATAAACAGCGAATATTACCGAAATATTCTTCTGCAACAAAAACTCCTTCCTGTTATAAGACAATTTTTGGACAATTTTCAACAAGGTGGTGCACCGGCGCATCGTCCTCGATAAACAGTTGAACTTATTATGCAAGAGATGCCAGAAGGAAACTTTGAACATATTCTAAAATAGGCAACCTGTGAGTCGAATGTTTACTAAAATTTATTCAATTTCGTCAAATATTAAACTTTTTATTAGCAAATAATTTTGGGATGTTTTTTTTTGTGATCACCCTGTACAAGTGGCTATAATAGTAACTGATCGTAGAAATTGTTGTCATAGCAGTAGTCTTGCTATACATGTATAAAAATAAAGCATTACAAACAAATTAAATTTTAATAAATTAATAATTTTCATGGAATTTTCACAGATAAATAACAATTTTCCTAAAAATAATAAAGCACCATTCCAAATTATTTAGCTTAATGATCATGGGTGGAATTTGCTGAGATTCAAATTTTAAGGTTACAATTAATTGACTTACCAGAGCTAGCACATTGTGTCCACCACGTTGACCGTGTAAAAGTACCATGACTACAAGGAGATTCCCAATGTGGAGGCTATCTGCAGTTGGATCAAATCCAGCATAAACACACGATGGTTTGGAAAGAAAATCTTCAATTAAATCACTGAAAAAAAATCTTAAACTTAATTCAAACATCTCAAAGAAAGGAGGGCTGGAAATTTCCACAGCACGGATATTTTTTAAACTATATTTTGAAAAGACCATATAACAGAACTCTTTGGGTGTTCCGCCTTTGACGGTCGAACCCAGCTTTCTGGGTTCATCCGAGGTTCTGTGTAGATCCTATTTGCCGAGGGGTTGCTCAGTTGAGGATAATCTCGTACGCCCTTGCCTTAATCCAAATTGATCCATTCCTGATCCATGATAAATCCCGTAATCCACTTGTT
>JAQGCC010004355.1:0-13320 GCA_034698905.1 Xestoiulus laeticollis | reverse complement strand
ATGCATTCCATTATAGTTAAGCGTTTTGCTTCATCTTACGGACAATGCGTACATTACCTCCGACCTTATGAAAATGGAACGCTTTATTTTAAGTTCTTTGAAAAATTAATTCTCGTTGGTGATGCCTGATCCAATGGTATTTCTGAACAGATGCTTTCAGGCAGCCAACAACACGTGCAAACAAGTAAACTTAAATCTGACAGTTTTTGGGATTGGACACGTGCTTTAATTTTCTTATGTTTTTTTTTTTATTATTTCAAGGTGGAAAACATGAGTACTTTCCTCATCGATATTATGTTGCCCGACGTTAAAGTGTGCCGTAAGCTGTTACCATCCCAGATGGCAGCTGCAGCATTTTGCCTCTCGAGGAAACTACTCGTCAGGAACGAAACTTCATGGACCGAAACTCTCGAACACTATAGCGGTTACAAAGAGGATGACATTAAAGATATCATGCTCTGGATGCTTTGTACAGTTGCTGAATCGGCAGGCTCTGAATGTGAGGTAATTGACTTAGTGCTATATTTTCCTCATGTTTATCTTTCAAACGATCGACTGAGATATTCTTAAATTTAAATTACATCGCTTATTCAAACGTTTATTCATGAAAACGTTATACATGTAGATATTCTCACGACATCGTATATTTTCAGTTTCAAGGCGCCAGAAAAAAATATGAGAGCAAATCAACATACCAAAATTTAAGCAGTTTGCCAGTCCTGAAAGCAAAGGCAATTAAAAAAATAATTGAAACTTGGACTGGATCTGAAGGTATACCAGTGGAAACATAAACAAGACGGCGTGTTTTAAATTTAATTTTAGTCTTTTATTTTCTTTTTATAAGTGTTTTTTAAAAATCATTGTGCAAATTTCTTTTGGCATATGTTTTAAAATAAAATAGTGTTTAAAATTTACTCGTGATTCTATGGTACTTTTTAAAAATGAGTGAATTATGACGGGTTTTATGCAAAACGCAAATCTAGGCAGATTTTTATTGAAAAAAACCATTTAATGTATTGACTCCCAACATGGCCGACCTGGAAACATATGACGTTTTGATCAGGCATCAATTTTATCATTAGCATCAGCATTGATGAACAAAATGTCATCGCGCAACATTCTAAACTTATGCATGTAAATTAGTACTTCATTAATTATGATATCGTCAATATTTATTATTACACAATCGGGAGATGTGATAATTACTCATAATTGTATCCTTTTTAGTCCTTTTGTTGACATTTGTAAATGGAAAATTACCGCTAATCTCTACTTGAGGTCACACATATTCCGACATTCCAGACATTTACAAGAATTGTCCTTGATTTGTGGTTTATTAGATAGAAATGACATTCCTTGCGATTACAAAGACATGTTTATGCTGTTAAGAAAATCGTCAGTAGAAGATTTCTTACCCCCTGAGAAAGTAAGTCAAACTTGCATTGCGTATTAAGCATTTGAAAATTAAGTTGAACAAGCCTAGCTGCATGTAGTTTCATGTTTTTGCAGGCATCCAATAACCTATGGTTCTACCACATTAAGAGAAATTGTTTATATTTTGTGGCCGTGTCCAAGAAAAAACAATCTGAATTCACAGTCATAGAAATGCTTTCAAGGTTGGTAACTTCAGCGAGCTTGTAGACCTTGTAATTCATTTTTATAATTACATCATGTGTAGGCCGGCTATTGTGAATGTTTCCTCATTTCAAAAACATATTTGAATATTATATTCTAGGTTGTTTTCATTATGTAAGGATTTCTGTGGTGCTGTAAATGAAGATATGCTGAGATGCAATTTTATATTAATTCAAGAAATTCTTTTGGAATTTATTGTAAGAATTTTAGGAATTTATGGAATGTTAACTTTGTATGCAAATTTAATAGGCTTACATTAAAAGCAACACTAATAATTGCAAAATTGCTTTAGGATTATGGTTATGTACAGTTGAGTTCAGCAAGCAAGTTAAAGTCTTATGTGTATTCGCCTCCAGTCTTACCAAAATGTACCAGAGATAAATTGCAACCTGGACTAGTAAGTATATAATCCTTTTTATCCTTATGTTTCTTTTGTTTCTGACAAAGGATTTAGATTGATGAAGTGTCCTTTATTTAGTTTGGGCTGGAAAATCCAGAACTTTCTAGTCAGGCAGCCAACCAGCCAATTGTTCGTTCAAGATTGAGCGGAAATGCTCATCGAGATGAAATTTTCTTGGATGTAATCGAATATTTATCAGTGGTTATAAATAAAGAGGTTTGTTTTCAATATTTCATTGAATGCATTTATTTATATATTTTGTAAACATTTTTTTTAAACTTCCGAATGTTGATTGAAATCTTTCTAGGGTACAGTTGTGCGGTCGGAAGTCGGTGGCCATCTTACAATGAAAAGTTTTTTAATGGGAAATCCAGATATTAAACTTGGTTTAAACGAAGACCTTTCCATTGGCTCTCTAAACACCACATCGGCAGGTAATATATCATCCGTTGCCAACCTCTTTTGTCATATTCAAATGCTAGAAAATATTATAGACTAAGTACTATTTTAATATTGTAGCATTTGGGAGCAGCGTTTACCTCGATAATTGCAGTTTCCATTATGAAAACGTAAATTCAGAATCGTTCGCAAAAAATCGGACTTTAATTATTCACCCACCTCAAGGAGAGGTCAGTTGTTTTATTAGATGGAAATAATATTAAACAAAAAATTAATTGTATGTTTTGTGATTGTTAAGCTTAATTGTTGTATTTCATATCTTTTCAGTTCGATTTAATGACCTATCGTGTTGATAGCAACCCACTGGCTTTTCTGCCATTTCGTTTGATTTATGACATCAGCAAGGATTCCAATTCCCGGTACAACCATCTCTCGTTAATTTATAATTTCTGTAGTTGACCAAAAGTATACAGTGACAGAACATTGAAACTATTATTCATTTCCACTAATAGAGATGTTGACGTAATGTTGACGCTTCGCTGTCAAGTTCCAGTAACAGCGAAAGCTTTAAAAGTCACGGGTCATCTATCAGTTCCAAAATCAACAGTCAGGTGACTGCTTTTGTTAATGATTTGTTTAGTTGATTACTATTGCAACTATGCCAGTTGCAATTCTAAATCATGTCTTCTGTTACAGTGTCATGTCCCAACTTGATGGCCCTGCACAGTCTTCCACAAGCTTTGACGCCACACAGCATAAAATGGTGTGGACTATTCAAAACTTTGTGGGCGGCACTGAATCTGTGGCTAAACTAAAGGTACGTTCAATGTTCTTTAAATTCCGTAACTGTCGCAACCTGCTATTCGGTGTTGTTCTTTGTTATTGCATGCTATTCCTGTTATAGCAAGCCGATTACTTCGGTATAGTTTCTCGGTATCGGCGTGTCACATTTGCCGTATGATTTTGCTTTTGGACATTTTCAAAGGTTTTTGGGATAGCTTTATTTGAGGCTTTTTGCTGGCGTCACATTTTTTGCTTTTGCAATGTGCCGTTGTGCATTTTTGATTCTGCGAAGCATGTGAAACTTATTTTAAGTTTCTGTAAGCATGGTTTATTAAATCTGGTCTCGTTGTCACGAAATCACAGGAACACAAGTTTGATACTTTCTTTCTCTAAATGTGACGGTTCTGACTTGGAGGCTTCATTATTTGTTCAGTTTTCTTTTAATACCAAATTTAGTCTTTGTTTATCCCTTGAGGCTTTTAAATAAGTTCAAGTGATAGCATCACAAATTGTTGATATGCCACTGAAACTGTCTATTCCATGGTCTTTTATCAGCATGTTGCTTTGACTGATTCCTCGCTTTGCATCTATGTCCACTGAGTAGTATTGGCTCTGGTTGACTTTCAACTGTGATTTTCACTGATTGTAATTGTTTTCCCGTCACGTCGATAGCTTGTTGGCAGCAACATGGCACACAGCCACCTGCTGGAGTTGGGTCCTCTAGTCTTGGAGTTTGAACTGTCGGCATTTGTCTGTTCTGGTCTTGGGGTGCGTTTCTTGCAGGTGTGTGGTAGTCACAAAGATCAACACCTGACCTCCACAGGACCAGCGAGATGGATGCGCTATGTCACACATAGCGATTCCTACGTATTTAAATTGGTATGAGCAACGCTAGCAAGGATAAATGTTTGTCAAGCAATGGCGTGGTGGTCCTACTTGGCTCATGGCCACAATCCCTTTATGCTGTGCATAACAATTGGAGCTGTGTAATAAACTAAGGTTTCTGGTGTAGTCCGGATTGAATAAAACGTTTTTTTTGCATTTCGAATTTAAGTTTCTCGTGACTTCCGGATGTTAGTATATTGGTTTGAACATGAGAACAGAAAATTGCATGATTTAATTGTACCTAAATTGTGCCATTTTGGAGTAGCTCGTTAGTAGGTTTAGATGTTCCTCATTTTTCTAGGCCATTGCCATACCAGTTTCTCTTAAATTCTGCCACTTTAATGTGGATCCTGCTATGTTTGTAATAAACTGGTTAATCTATTGATCCGTTTAATAATGGTGTTTTTGGTGATACGATTATGAAATTGACCTAGCTTGTGGAAACTTGCTATATTGCATACAGGCATATTCTTTTTGGAAGAATTTTAGCATATTGCATTTTTGCCAAAGGTGGCAATCAATTTAAATGTTTTTAGTTGGTTTTCTAGTGTTTGCAATTAAAAGTACTGCTGGATTAGTTCGTCTACTAGATGATAAAATCATAAATGAAAAATAAAAAGGTCAATATGGCGAACACTGAGTAGACCGCTATCAGGAGATGTCTGTCACTTGTTCCTATATCATGTTTTCCCTAATAAACTGAATTTAGTGCAATATCGTGTTTGTGTGGAGATGTGATTACTGCAATTCATAATATTTCGCGAATATAAACAGTTTGATTATGCTCAATAATTATAGTGTAAACATTTTAATTTTTTTTTGTTATATTAACAGTGTTATGTGATGACCTTGCGCAATCTTCTACAACTTTGAACGTCCTCCTACACGTTCCATTCAAAGTTTCAAACGACTCGTATGAGGAAAGTGAAAGCTGTGTTCAAACCGACAATCGGATAAGTGCAAGTTATGTTTTCAATGTTCTCACCAAAATACTAAGGTAAGAACAACTTTTGCCATTTTTTTTAAACCCCGCAATTTTAAGCCCGTTTGGTATTGCCAACGAGTCATAAAAAAAGCAAACAAGCCCAGCAATATTGAAATTTTCATGACATGTTGTTCAGGAAGTTACTAACTTGTGACATCCCGCGATTGTCTGATTTGGTAGTGATATTTCGTGTCGAATTTGTTCACTACAAGATATATATATCTTGATTCAGCAACTTGGTTGGTGATGGTTTCGTCCTTTAGAAATGAAAAACTGCAGACTTATTTTCTGAATAAAGAAAATTTATTCTACAGTTTCAATCGGTATTTTACATGAGATCGATACAAAAACGAGAGTATTGACCACAATTTAAACACTTGTCTTTCTTTTTTTTAAAATATATATTATTTTAATATTTTCATGACTATCAGGATTATTTTCTCCTGTCTTCTATTTACATATTTTACTCTCTTCAAGAAGGGTCCACTCCTCCATGCTTTCATAAAGATGTAGATATTTGTTCTAAGTTAGACATGTTGCGCCTTGCGGTTAAATAGGAACATCTGCAAATTTTGCAGTCAACACGATATTCAGGATAACTTAAGCGATAAGGGCTCATCTGTGATATCAAAATTTATTGGGATCAAATCTCTTATGACCGAATATTTGAAGTTTATTCCAGTCAATTCCCGATGCTTTTAGTGTTCATTGGTCTGCCCTTTGTTTTAATTACAACTTTTTTGATCATTTTATTTGATCTTCAATTCTTCAAGTATTTTTGAATTTGGTGATTTATTTGAAACCCTAGATGAACCTTTTACATGATTATTTAATACTGCGGGCACATACGCAAGTTATACCAGAGTTGTTTGAGTTTGCCGTGTTTTGGAACCAGAGTAATTGCTTTTAGGGATCCAAACAACTCGGGTCCGACTTGCTTGTATTGTAAATATATGAACCCGTAGTATACCAGACCCATTTTTTTTAATAAAATAGCCTGAAATGCATGTTCAATTCAAAATTATTTGGTATTCCTCCTTAATTCCTTATAAGATTCACAACACAGACTACGTATTCGTTTAATCCTAGTTTCACTCTTTTACTCAATTTTCACTCTCGTTCATACATCTAAAATTGAACGCAACGTGCTATTTCTAAAACGATTTCTGCAAAAGTACAGAAAAGTTAATATTTCTCCAATTTTTCCAAATTGTTTAAAAGTTATAAAATTCTGATATTTAAAGGCGATTCTAAAGTCATAACCAATGACATTAAAAAATTTCTGGTAGTAGCTAGTGGTTTAGTAACAATTTACATGTATTTTATTTACAATTTTTATTTCCCCTAATATAATTTGTGCTAGTCAAAATTTCTCTTTATATGAAAAAAAAATATGAAATTTATACCTCTTATGATAAAAATTTTGATCATGTTCCCAAATTCTTTACTTCAAGAATTTGTATTTAAGTTAAGCTTTCTCGTTTATTTTAAGCAAGTATAGAAATAATTTAATATGAAATGACTATTCATATAATAATCGAAAAAGTTTAAAATTTTATAAAAATATTAGCACAGGTAAATGTCTTTAGAATCGCCTTAATCATGCCATTAAATTTAATTTTTTGTTTGTTTGTTAGCTGGTTCTTCCCCATGAATCTCATCGGCCATTCGCGTTTATTTGCTCAACCTAAGTAACTAAAGAGTTTGTGACAAAACCAACTATTAGCGATCTAATAGGCAGTAGGCAAATTGCAAACAAATAACAGTTTTGTGCGAAAAATAAACAAAAAAAAATTGTTGGAAATAAATTGTTGCTGAAAAACAAAGATGTCAGGGATTGACATCATCACAGCTTGCTCAACTGGAAGCACGTGTCTATTTAGTTTAATTTATAGCGAGGACAACGTGGAAATATCATGATTATATACAATTCATTTTAAGTAGTATAACCATTCACACACTATGTACAAAGAAATGAACACAAAACGAAACAATTGGGCATCATCATCCAATCGGATGTACACTGGGGTTTGTTTTTATCTCAGGAGAAATTGTGCTTATTGAACTGCTATTGTATGGGACAAGTACGATATGGGGAGGAGACATTTGATAGGGCTTTAAGCAACTTAGTCAAAAACCGGATATAACGAATTTTCCATGTACATGTATCACTGCATCCACAGCGTTGTGAACAAACTCAAAATAATTCCACACATCCTGATCGAAGTTTGTGCAAATGGTAGGTTTTCAAAAAAATTCCCATTAAAGGTTATATTATTTTATATTAAATTCTAAAGAATATCACATTATCCCACTCCCAGACACTATACAGTATGTTGATCCTACGATAACCAGTTAAATGAAATTTCGTTGTAAACGGTTTTTTTCATAGTTGCCAATCCCCAGTACAGTTTAAATAGGATTGCAAAACAGGTGGGATATGCAAATTATAACTATGACGTGCATTTCTTGGAAATTTTTGAGTACATACAGTATATAAAGAAACTTCCGAGAAATGCTACTGTTTTATCCTTCGTTGCGTTTTGACTATTAAACAACGAATTTCAGTGCAATTTATGACGAATCAACTTCACTTATACAAAAAAAAAAAAAAAAAAAATGCGAACAAATGAGGCTGTAGTGTGAAACTAGATTGCGGAATTTCAAACTTAAAAATCTAGCAGCATGCTGTACAGAACTTGGAATGTGTTTGAAATCCTAGTTAAATTTGAAAAAAAAAATATCCGAAAATTCATACGATATGACACTGCAAATAGAAATTGCCATAAATCATTCAACTTTATTATTAAACTGATTCTTGAAAATCTTATCTGTCGTTCAAGATAAAAGTACAACTAAGGAGCACGAGCTTTCACTTCATTTTTTTTTAAAAAAAGCTTGAAGTTCCTTGAACTACTTTGAACTCATTAATGGAGGTAGTGCTACAACGACGACACAATGCTTCCCATATTTTGTATTAATTTTATACACAATATATTTATATTTTTGTATATATTTGTACACGAAATGTATTTATATATACTTAAAAAAATGTTTTGTGCGTAGGATTTTTATTCTGTTCTATCTGTTCGAAATAGCACTATCGCCAATTTTTTATAGAGCACAATGAGGACTACAGATAGGGCAATGCATTTTCCAATTTTTTTTAAAATAAGTACTTATAGAAATAAAATATTTCTCGATGCAAAGTTGAGCATTTGCTATAAATATCTGAGCATTGCTTCCCGGAGTAAAAAGCGTACTCTTAATCTTTGTAAATTGAGCGAATGATTTTTGTTTCAGTCATTTACTCTTTGTGTCTGTTAACATTTACCGCAATTTAGTGTTTCTGCATTTTTGAAACAGTTTTAAAACCATTATTAAAAAATAAAGTTCATATTCAATTAAAATTAACAATGTTGTGAAACTGGCCATATTTTTTCCAGAAAATTTGGTGGCAAGTTAACATCGGCAACACCATCCCAGATGTTAAAATCTCCAACTATAGAGATTTTTGATACTTAAAAAGTAGCTTAAAATAAGGATTTTTTTCTGATAAGAAATACAAAAAGAAATGTAACACTACCCACACACGGAATTTCTGGGATTCGAAACTATTGGTTTGAACGTCAGCTAGCCATTATTTTTGTATGACACATTATGCGGGGGGTTATAATTACATTATTTCTACTTGAGAATTAGTGGCTCGGCAAATGTCCACTTTTAGGTCAGCTCTGGACTATGGATGACTATGGTGACAATTGCCAAGCCACTGCTTTTTTTAAAACTTGGCAGGAGAGTTAGAGAGATAGAGAGTTAGAGAGGATTAAAGGTGCATGATGACAGTGGCGTTAGTTATTAATATGCTAATTTGTTTCGATTTGTACGCCTAGCGCTAAATGATCAATCATCGTCATCAAAAACCAATCACAGATCGTTTAGACATGTATGTATAATATATATATTTATATAGAGCCGATCTTAGTCGCTAGCGATTTCGTCCAGGTCAGAGGTCAGCCTGTGTTATATAATTGGACCATGAGAAATAAGCGTAAGAGCCTGGCTGACCACTGACCGGAGAAAACCGGCAGATAATGAGGTTATGAAGGGGGCAGGAATTGCTCGTTATCGTACCATGAAAGCCACACGTTTACTACATCTTCTTACTTTTTCTGCCATTTTTTTTATCCCTTTCCTCAAATATCCATTAAATTTTCAATCACATTTTTTGTATCCCAGCACAGAGTGGTTTGATCGGACATAGTGCTGACCACACGTACAATAAAATGGCGGCCACTTGGTAGCCATATTTTTTTAATTAAAAAAAAAAGATAAAACAAAAAACGATTAGCACAAGTGCATACAGGGGCATCCGGGACGGTCAATCCAATTTCTTCAGAAATCCATCGAGTTTTGCGCTCCTTGACCCCCAGGTGGCACTGTGCGGCCGTTGTCGTGAAACCAGTTCACGTTCCGATGCTTAAACTTGGCAGCTTCGGAATGAAGGACTTTCCAGCCTGTTATCAATATAAATTAACATTGGAGGATTAGTTTTTGAAATGATGCTCAGTTTCGTTTTTATAAGTTTAAGGCAGGGTGCTCATCAAGATGGCGAACAAGTGGTGTTATGGTGACTGTAAGGTGATGGCATATTGCACGAGGCACGATTACATACATGCAAGTTAAAAGGATGACCTTATGCAAATTGTCATGTCGTAAAGTCGCCATCACCACATGTTCACCATATTGATGCGCATATACTTTACAGAGAAGAAAACAGCAATGGCTAGGCGACCATATTTGTATTGTTGTATTCTTATAGAAGTGTTGTATTGAAAATTTGGGAATTTTCTTTTGAGATGTGAATACTTTTAACATGTCATTTACAGACATGAAACTGAACAACTTTTCTCAAAATATATCTTCTAGTATTATGTATATAATTGTTATTTGTGTAATTGAGTTGTAATGCAATTAATAAACAACATATATTTGGTTAAGCCTAGCCATTGCTTCTGAAATTGAAGTTAAATAAATAGTTAAAAAAGATGTTAAAGAAGGTTATAAAATCAATGAAATGCAAAGAAATTTTAAGATAGGGAAAGTAAGTAAAGTAGTACAGAGAAAAATGAACTACCATTACAAAGGACGAAGACAGAGTTGGAAATGTTGAACAATTTAGCTAAAAATTGTTTTGAGTATAATTGTTTTGAAAAATACATTTGAATAACTTAATTATTATGCAGTAAATTATCGAGCTACATTTTTCATTTGATATCACGACAGCAATATGTTGTATACTGAATGAACTATATATACATGTTTTTACATATATATCACATTTTTTACTATTTACTGCAGGAATCCATTAATTATATGGAATTCAATGTTTTAAATCATGCTAACAGATTTATTTGCTTGTTGGTTTATATTATTGGGTTTTAAGATTTTTAAGGTTTTCTGCTCCTAATTTTAATTTACCCTTATAGGCTTTGTTGGTTATTCATGTATTATACGAGGATTTTAGGAATGAATGAATTGCATTGAAGAGGTACCTAGAGTCACGTTTTTTTAAATATTCTTTAAAACTTAATAACTTTGACACTCTAGGGCTCTATTTTCCATTGTGGCTTTTTATCCCGTTCATGTTATTGAATTTAATTTAATGGTGACCACTGTATTTTTCATAGAGGTGCTTGTAACGTTTGATCTTCTTGATGCTTTCTTGCGGATTTAGAATTAAGAAATCATTTTGCAAAATCGTTAATGTATTTTGGAATGGGGTTCATGGTGGGTTGTAACAAATTCACATTAGTAGCTGGCAAACGTCTATTTTAATCGATCGAAGAAACATCGAAAGAATACTAGCTGTAATCACAAAATTAGGAAATTCCCTCCACGAAGAAGGGGAAATCCGTATAATTTAATTGTTGGCAGAATCATTGGCAATATCTATGAGGAAACGAATTTTTTCTCCTCCGGATAAATTACAGCCACTTAATGCCCATGGGAAATCTGTTCCTTGAGGATGGAAACGATATTTTCCCATCTGAAAAGACGTGTTTTTTTTTAAAGTTTCTTGAGTAGTTTCTTGATAACGTACAATGAATGTTGGATTTAGGTTGCAAAGAGCGTTTGCTAATTTTTTTTGTTCTCCTTCCACACTAAATAGCGAAATTAACGCTAGGTTAAAACTGCAGGGATTCTTCTTACTTTGAGCCAGAACCCTGTTTATTTATCTCTAAACGTCATGGCTTATTTCATTCAGTAAACAAATTTGTAGCACCGTTTAAATGCAATTTGTGCCAAAATTAGCTTTCGTCTTTACTATCCTACTTGGACTATTGTATAGTACTATAGCAGACCCAAGTAACCATCATTCTCAGTAAATTAACCATGCTTTTAACCTTGAACTAAAAATGGCCATGTACTTCTGGAATATACATGTACAAATCGTTGATGTTGGATTTGCTATTAAAGGCTAAGGCACCATCATGAGGTGGGGATCTAGAGCTACATGTAAATATGCTTAATCTCAGTATTGTATTCAGGTTTTTGTGATATAACTGACACAACTCAAATTTTGGCATTGAAATAACATGGTATAAAATAAATTTAAATAGATTTTTTTGTAAGAAATAACGACATTCTGAATTACATCTTCTACAGATAGATGACGTTTTATGTTTAAAGCACATTTGGGGATAGTAGAATTAACTGGCATTTGTTTTCAAAATACGTTTCTCAAAATATGCAAAATTAAACGTAGCTATAGGTCTATATGGTCAATGGGCCTTTTCGATAATATGCTCCAAATTTGCGACCTGTTTCATTCAATCGGAATAAACAGTCGTTCCAACTGAGGCTGATGCATGTCACATGGTTGATGGTCGGTTTAATGGCTTTGGAAACTGAACCGTAATGCTGCGAGCTAGCCCAATGCATTGGATGCCCTTGTAACTTTAGAAAACATGATATTCATCCACAGTTTTTCCGAGGATTTCCACTCTTTCGTGCACACTCTGCTACTTGAATCACCACGTGTTTTTGTGTGTGTGCCAAATGATGTAAGGGCAAGCTTTTTGTTCGTTCTTCAGAAAAAGGCCAAGATGCGAGACAAGGCGCAAGCAATAATCTATTCATTCGAGTGGCTTGAAAGCTTTTGGAAGAAGCTCAACGAACAATCCACGAAATGTTTGTTGGGTAAATAAGCAACCGCCAATTCCATTAATGCGCTGTGTGCTGCACAAACACAAAGTCCAATTTCTCGACTATGGCGCTCCTAAACACTTGCCCTAGGGCTTCGAGCCTTTTATCCGCCATATTGATGATGCATCTGTTTAGGAAACTTTAGGGCAAAACACTGTGTGCACTTTGGTGCAGTGCATTTTTCAGTGGCCACTATGAATGAACTCGTACTAAACCATGAATGTAATACATGTACATTCGCAAATTGGAAGCATTTGCTCAAATTTGTACGCCCAAGAACTTTTAATTTTTATTTTCCTTCCAGGGCAATACTACATGTGTAGAATGCTCAATGAAATCATGTATCGATTACACTAAAATCTATACGAATATCTCCGTTTGTACCCAATGCCAATTACAGGGGCCCCAAAGTGTGAAAACTAACGTCAGTTAATTATCGTACATGTAACAATTAAACTAACGTCAGTTATACATTAGAATTAAAAATCAGTATCTTAAGTAAGAAAATTCGAGCTGTCGCAGAACGTGGAATATGGTAATATAACTAGTAAGACTATAAGCAATGGAACCCAATAAGACCCAAATACCAAAGAAATTCTTTACCACTTTAATTACAACATACTCAACACGATTTATAATTTTAAATTGGGATATTTCATAACCTCATAAGTAATGGCGTATCATACAATGAATTTTTTCCATGGAATTAGCTAAATATTGGAGGAATTGCATTATGACTCATTTTGACTTATTAAGAAAATGTTCGTAGATCCTTCTGACCGCGATTTTTACTTTATTTAATTTTACAATATTCTGGCCAGCACCCAGTTTCGTAATTCAAGCTATCCAAGTAACCAAACGCTTAATTTTCATCAGTTGCCAATACTGTTTATGTGATATTGCACAGCATCAGATGCAGTCTACACTTTTTCGCTATTGAATGTGTATGGCAAAGAGCCAAGAGAAGTTAGTTGAAGAAAACGATAGAATGAAAACGTCGATAACAAAGATAGAAAAGAGTTTA
>JAQGCC010004354.1:0-13321 GCA_034698905.1 Xestoiulus laeticollis | reverse complement strand
TTTTATTTTTGTATTATAACAAGTAGTTTTTTTTTAAAAGTATGTTTTAAAATTTCCCCATAGCAAAACATGCAGTTTTGTTTCCCCTAAATTAAAAACAAAAAATTGACTTGGTTTTAACCACAAAATGTGTTTTTTTTTTCGTATAAGCTTAGCTATTTAATGAAACGAATATTTGCTAACCTACTAAAAATCTTGTATTAATTATATATGATTTTTAGATAATTTTAGATAATTAGATTAATCAGATATGATAAAAAAGCATTTAAAACACATGTAGTAGATTGAGGTATCAAAAGTTGAATTCGAGCTGATCAATTGTTTGCTGCAACAGTTTCTTTGTGCAATTTCAATATTTCAATAATTAGGATTGTCTGGGTAAATGTTTTAAAATCTGGAACAGTTATAAATTAGTGTTTAAGAAAGTTTTTTGTTGTTGCAAAAAGCTCATTTATGGTACGAGCTGTAATTCATAAATTTGTGGGGTCTGAGTCTTGACATTTTTAAAAAAAATTTCACATCTTTCATGGATTTTTCAAAAAAAATTCCTCTCACTTTTTATCAAGGTGCCAAAGAAGAAAAATAACCTTTAGTGCTAATTTCGTTGTTTCTTTTCTGTTTTGTTTTTAGTATCGTTAAAATGTTTGCTCAAAATCGAGAGGATAAAAAGCGGGTCGAACAAGCTTTAATAAACGCCGGACTGTCCAGCGGGAAAGTAAGCAAACACTAAAGATAATATTTTTCCAGTGGCTTTTTTCTGTACCCCACATGCGACTCGAATATTGATCGGATTATGTGTTTTCTTTTGCTCCCAGAATGAGTTTATTTGTCCATCCAAGTTTCCATTTGAAGTTTTCTTCAACTTCTATAAGCATCTCACCGGAAGGAGCGAGGCGGAAAAAATTTTCAACGAGTTGTAAGTTTTTTAATTTATATTTTTAATGGAATGCTTTTGAAGATATCCTAGAATTTTTTGGATGTGTCTGAAAAGTAGGGTTATTTTTTAACAAATATTGATGCATATTTGTATCAAATATGTTGTACTGCTAAATGTAGACGTGCATATAAAGAGATGAATTACTGGTCTTTACATACCACTTTTGATCAATACTCTCCAATTACTCCTGCGGTAAACGTATGCTCGTATTAGAGTATAACAATTTCTAGATTGTTTTAACCCAAACATAATAACCATATCGAAAGAGAAAATGGGAAAAATTGTGTACAACAGTTTCTTTTTATTATAACTTAGCTTCTAGATTGTTTTAACCCAAACATAATAACCATATCGAAAGAGAAAATGGGAAAAATTGTGTACAACAGTTTCTTTTTATTATAGCTTAGCATTATCTCCAATAAAATATTCCACCTTAATTACATTTCATCCACTTTTATTCCTCGGTTCAGGGAAATAAAGAGTTCTGCTGTTAAGTGTAATTTTTTAATAATTGGTGGAATAAAGGTGGTTTATGTTTCGTTAATGTTAGTTGCTGCTCAACTGAATGGGAAATGTGCTTGTTATTTAAGAGCAACGGTTTTTGGTATCTTTAAAGGTGTGGTGGGAAGGTAATGACTGCTGCACAACTGGTCAACTTCTTAAACCAGCAGCAACGTGATCCGAGACTCAATGAAATTTTATATCCGTACATCACTTCGGACCGAGCAAAGGACATTATTCATCAGCACGAGCCACACAAAAGTAACGCACAAAAAGGTAACGTTTTACGCAGTCGGCCATTTCAAAGTACAGTTATCGTAAAGTGAAGTGTAACGGCTGCGGGATAGAAAAAGGGAAATTGAACTGAGAAATTCCACGCTTTAAGCGTGGAACTTTGCAAAATACCTTTGCAAGAAAGATCCATCTTAAAACTGCCACTGTGCCATGAATTTATTTTTGATCAAAAAAAAAATCATATTACTTGCATATATTTTTATGCCGAAATAATCGATACATCGAGCCACGCTTTAATATTTTGAAAACTGCCTTTGATGATTTAAATTTCCTATGCCGCTTTTGATTTCGTACTGTAGTCCAATTATGAGATACTCTTTTCCGAGCTGCTAAATTACTTATTAAAGGCTTTGGTTCTAGGAAAAAGTTGGCAAGACTTTAATGGATTTTTTGTGCTTGGCACCACCGCCACGGTTCAATATGAAATCTGACTTTTCACCATATGTGAGCAATTTGGCAAGCATGGCATTAAAAATTAACTTTTTTTATGAGAAAATGAACTGCATTGTTTTTACGAATTTTTTTAAGGGTATGTGTATTTGTCAATTATTCATGCTGAAACCCAAATAAATTCGACAATGCCATGCAAGCATGATTCATTGCCACTGTGCAGTTGCTCGGCATTTAATATGCCGTTGTGGATGATCGATAAAGGGTTGATTGATCACTAAACGTCAAGGATTGAAATTAACGCAATTAATTGCCCAATGGAAAAGCTGTCGTATTTTTTTTAAACATCCGAGTGAGTTTTATGTCGAATGACAATCATATTTAAATTTTTTCGCAGGGTTGATGAGTCTTGACGGATTTCTTCGCTATCTTATGAGTGATGATAATGTCATTGTCGCACCAGAAAAATTCGATCTCAACTTGGATATGAATCAGTCAATGTCGCACTATTTTATTAATTCATCACACAATACCTACTTAACTGGTATGGCTGTTTGCATGCATGCATATTATGCCGTGTCTTCGGAATTGGCGTACGATTATATGCTTTTGGTTTTATATGTCATTTACATAATTACAGGGCATCAGCTAACTGGCCGTTCTTCGGTGGAAATTTATCGCCAGTGCTTGTTGGCAGGATGCCGATGCATCGAGCTCGATTGCTGGAATGGACGCGCGTCGGAAGACGAACCAATCATAACGCACGGGTTTACTGTGGTTACGGAAGTAAATTTTAAGGTGAGAATTTTCTTAGGATGAACTTATAGTAGAATTTAAAACCGGAATGGGAAGATGTTTGACACCGATCTCTATTATTACGAGTAGCAACTTTGCTTCACAAACCATACCTTGATTTTGTTTCCAGGATGTGATCGAAGCAATCGCTGAAAGCGCTTTTAAAACTTCGGAATATCCAGTCATTTTGTCATTTGAAAACCATTGCTCGTAAGTTGCTCGTTTCGTCACGATTACATGTTTTCATATCCTAGGTCAGCGGTTCTCAAACTTTTTTCGCCGCGGCACCCTTGTCGGGCTAAAAAATGTAGCGGCACAGCTACCCTTTTTTCGATACTTAGGAAAAGAAGAAAAAAACTATGCAAATTTGTCATTATTTCCAAATGTTGCTTTGTTATAAAAACTGGTTCTGCAACTAAATTGCTACATCTGCTTATTGCGCCAGCACCCCTGACAAACGCAGGCGACACCCAGTTTGAGAACCGCTGTACTAGCCTATTCGGCAAGATGAAATTCTGCGTATTGATTTTTTTATTTATCTTTATTCAAGTCCAAGAATACAAGCTAAGATGGCAATGTATTGTAGGAAGATTTTTGGCGACACATTGCTATCAGAACCTTTACAAAACTATCCGGTAAGCTTTCAAATTAAATTCAACTCAGATTACAAAATCACAGAAAATCACTGAGATCGGGAGATCTTCGCACTTAATAATATTACGAAAGTTGTTCCCCTAAGTAATGTTTTTATTTGAAATTGAATTGAAGGTGCTTCCTGGCCATCCCCTTCCTTCGCCAAATCAACTTATAAGAAAAATCATCATTAAGAATAAGAAGAAGCATTATCATCATCGTGGCAGCAACAATAGCAATAATGGCAACGGGGAAGTCAAAGGCTCTGGATCGCCCGTTGCAGTTCAAGGAGGTACGGCATTGGTTGTGCCGACCAGTGATGTAAAAACTGAAATTCCTTCCATGCCGAGGCTTCAGAAAACGAACAGCAGGGATAGTCAGAGTGACAGTGCAATTAATGGTACTGAGACCATTGCTGTCACGTTGGCTCCCAACGGAGACATCGAGGACTCTGTGTCTGAATCGGACAGCGAAGATGATGAATATGTCGGAACTGGACACCGTGATATAAAGGAGGGCACCGACGGCGAGGCTGTAAGTTTTCTGTAGTTTTTTTTTTTCCTTTTGCTTACGCTGAATTTGGGGTGTTGCATTTTGTGTTCTTTCTCCCAATATTCTTCCAGGGGACAGCTGGGAGAGAATCGGAAGCAGGAGCTGAAATGTCAGCTTTAGTCAATTACATTCAACCTGTACATTTCCATTCCTTTGAAGTTTCAGAAAGTAAGCTGCCATTCTTGTAATCAAACGATTCTAGAATTGTAAAGCTGGCCACACGCGAAACAAATTCTAAAATTTAAATTGCACGGAATTTCGGCGTGTGAGTCGAAATGAAAATTTCTCGCCTGGAAATTGCAATTTATTTCCAGAATGGAATAATATTCTATTCCGGAAATTTATTTCAGTTTCCCGACCAATCACGAATCAGGAAAATCTCACTCGCATGTCACTAGATTACATTTCCCATCCGTAACGATCATGCTGTCGATATAGGGATAATTGCATTATATTGATAGGGAATTCCGATATTTGTTGCGGCAAAAATTTAATTTTAGTTCTTCGGAATAAATTATCTGAAAATTTAGGGCGATTTATTTTGGTTGATAAATTGCCTCGTGTGTGGGCAGCTTTACAGTTACTTTTGTTACACATACATAATTATAGATTACAAAACAATGACAGTACAGTGAAACCTGCAAATAGCGTTCCTCTTTGTAGTGCACTACCTGGAAGTAGAAAACTCTCACAGTCAGCTTGGCTGTGTATGGTTATCACTTTAGCCGAACCTGCAAATAGCACTCTACCTCCAACTAGCGCACCTTATGCTTCGGTCCCAATGAGGTTTGCTATTCAAGGGTTTCACTGTAATGCAAATTCGATTGCACAGTAACTAGATACATGTAATTATATACTAAATGATTGGTGTTGTCTTTTATAAAAAACTATATATGTAAACATTAAGTGTACATTGAAACCTGTGAACCTAGTTCGTAGAAATTTTCTTGTACATGTTTTCGATTTTTTCCGACCTGGAGATAATTGTCGCTATTCACAGGTTTCACTGTACCGATACAGTATAATATGTAATAGGAAAGATTAATGGTAATTGAAATACTATTCTACTAACCAGACTGAGTTTTTTTATTTGATTTTTAGAGCGCAATCGCAGTTATGAAATTTCATCTTTTGTCGAGACCAGTGCAACAACTTTTTTGAAAGAACATCCTGTCGATTTTGTAAAGTATCCTTAATAGCATTTTACGTGCAAATCGTTTTCATAAAATATATCGGAATTGAAAAGTGCAGCCAAGCTAATTATAAATATCAATGAGCTAAATATTTTTGAATTTATCCTTGATTTATTGCCCAGTTATAATAAACGACAGCTTAGTAGAATATATCCCAGGGGAACAAGAGTAGATTCCAGTAATTATATGCCGCAAGTATGCAAATTTGTTTACTTAATTTCTGCATACATGAATAATGTGCGCATTTGTATTATTATGATCTCATTTTCAATTGCGTAGGTGTTTTGGAATGCCGGTTGCCAACTCGTCGCATTAAATTTTCAAAGTCTAGGTAAGTGTTTTTTTTTCTTTATAGCAATTCATCTTGTCTTCTAGTTTAACAACATAAACATTAATATGTGTATGCATATTTTTGCTAACTATTTGCTATTTGAAATTGAATTTTAAATATGAATCAGTACAGCTGTATTCATTTAATAAACTACTTTTTGCGTTTTAGATTACTGCATCATGTGTTCTTTGTATTATTGTCATTAGATCTTGCTATGCAACTTAACTTGGGTATTTTTGAGTATAATGGACGTAGTGGTTATTTACTAAAACCTGATTTTATGCGTCGACATGATAGAAAATTTGATCCCTTTGCTGAATCCACTGTGGATGGCATTATTGCCGGTTCACTTTCTGTAAAGGTAAGCACTACCGCATTAGTCATTTTCTTCCCAATGCCTTTTTTTCTGTGAAAAAGAGCTCGTATATTTACACACACAAAATTAGAAAAACTAAAAACCTGTACATGGTTTTTAAATAAATAACCTGGATTTTTTTAATTGTATCTTAAATGAAGTTTACAAGTTTAAAATCATTTCAAAAGTAATCCTGCCATTTTTCAGATAATCTCGGGACAGTTTATTTCCGATAAACGTGTCGGCACCTACGTCGAAGTTGAAAGCTACGGCCTTCCTGCCGATACAGTGCGTAAAAGGTTTCGCACAAAAATTGTTCAATCAAATGGGATCAACCCAGTATACGATGAAGACCCTTTTGTATTCAAAAAGGTAAATTGAATTGACATTGGCAACTTTCTCGGCTTGATCTTTTACGTGGAATAACGAGCTTTACGAACGTGTCGTTTTAGGTTGTGCTTCCCGATTTATGCGTAATTAGAATTATCGTATGTGAAGAAAATGGGAAAATAATTGGCCGAAGAGTATTGCCCGTCGTTGGATTAAGACCAGGTTGTTGATTGGTTCAGTTATTACTACAAAAAATTCGTTATTTTTGAGCATAATTGACTTAAACGTTGTTTTTTATCATTTAGGCTACAGGCATATTGCTTTACGAAACGAATCGGGGCAGCCGTTAACTCTTCCAACACTTTTTGTGTATATTACTGTCAAAGACTATGTGCCTGATAAACTTGCAGGTAGTTAAATTTAATTTTTTTGCGGATGCAATTTATTATTCGTATTTTTTTTTTCTATGCAGTACAAATATAATTTCAGCACGTGTGTATCTGAAGTTTTTTTGACTGATTATGGTTTTACAATTAAACGGTTGTTTGCCGAATGCTTTCGGTGCAGTTTCATATCTTTGATATTATTATATTTAGACATTGCCGATGCACTGGTTAATCCCATAAAATACCAGTCTGAACTGGAAAAGCGAGAACAGCAGCTGTGTGCTCTAACCGATGATTTCGAAAAGGATTTCGATGATGTACGTAAAGAGTTTCTT
Organism: Xestoiulus laeticollis; assembly: GCA_034698905.1. NCBI lineage: Eukaryota > Metazoa > Arthropoda > Diplopoda > Julida > Julidae > Xestoiulus > Xestoiulus laeticollis. Next base: position 6,289 of record JAQGCC010004354.1, on the reverse strand, counting down.
ACCAAACGGGAGATAATTGCCATTGCATGTGATTCGTAAGTTTAATTTTTCGTATATGCACATTTGGCAGGATTCCCCGGAGGGTGATCCCAAGAAACCTAAAGCCGAACGGACTCCCGTGAAGAGCTCTGCCTCTTTAGAGGCACCTCGTAATAAAATGGTGAAAGCCACGAGCTCGGTAGACAGCAGCGGAGGAGGAAGTGGAAAAGAAGATGGCAGTGGCACGTTTCCTTCGACAGTCTTGTCTTCTTCTTTGCCGTCGGACGGTGCTATGGGAGTGGACAAGGAACCACCCAGTAAGCATTTGAATATTTTAATCGGATTTTGGTGGTATTTCGTAGGTTGTAAAGTCAACATTTGGGCATTTTCAGAGCGCAAAGATTCCAAGAAAACTCTTCAGTCTACAAAGATAATTACGGACCCATCAGGGTCGGATGTTCCAAGCACGCATTTTGGTAAGGGTAACTGGCCTAGACTAGTAAAATAGGCATTTTAATATTAAAAGTGTTGCATACCAGAATAAGTCCTAGCATAAATATTCTATTATTTGTTTAAATTTTTTGTTTATGTATATGTATATTCCATTTCATGGAAATATGTCCGTAAAATTTACCAGTCCCTCTACAATTATAAACTTTACAGACATATTTCCATGAAATGGAATATTCATATGCATAAACAAAAAAATTTTAACAAATAATAGAATATATTTATGTTAGGTCCTCGTACATTCCATTTGTTCCTAACAGTTCCCAAAATTAAATTAAAAAATAATTTAGAAAAAAAGGCTTATTCTGATAATGCAGCCCTCTTAAATGCATCTAGTTTAATGGGCATCTGCTCTCCCTCGCTATTTGTAATCGTAATCGTTCGATTTATTGTTCTCCTTTTGTAAATGCAGAAATCCCCGAGCATCTTTTGGTTGCCGAAACCTTAGATAAAATCAAGGAGAATAAAACCGTGCAGGTCATAATTGCAAAATTAGAAAAGCATTTACAATCGTTGAAGAAACGACATAGTAAGGTAAGTTAAAACTTCCATTTTAGTGCATGACACGAATTTCCCCCATTTTCAAACTTTGTCGTTAACTCCAGTTGCAAAGCAAAACCAGTGACAGCTTGAAAAGAGAAGAGGAGAAATTGGAAAAGCAAAAGTTGAAAGTCACGAAATCGTTACCGAAAAATCGCAAAACCAGTGTCGAGGTTGACACGGCCAAATCACGACCAACTAGCGTCTCGGTCTGTGAAACTGAACCGGGAACGAGGGTAAAAAGCCATTTTATATCTGCGTTAAATTAGGCTGTCCCACATTCCCAGAATGCGTGAACATGTATAGTTAAAAGATAATTAAAGTAGATTTTCTGAAAACGTCACAATAGAAATTCCCGACGAACAGGATTTACATTTTTAGTACGCGAGTGTTGATTTTCTATTAAGTGTCTGCATTTATTCAATCAGTTAAAAGAGCTTCAACGAACACGTTCTGAAACTCTGTTTACGCTATGTCAAGACATGCATAAGGACGAACTGGAGATTCAAAAGAAATATCATGAACAAGTAGGTCTAACTTGTGCTGCAATATATTGGATTTTCCTTGCCAAGCGGAGTTTGATATATAGAAATAAACTGGATATTTTTATTTTCCAGATTTATGATGCTATTGAGAAAAGTATGCAAGCATCCCATACCATGCAGCTTGCCCGCTTAGATGATCATCATGAAAGGTGCGTAAAAGTCTATGCATTTCTTTGAATCTGTTAATTTGAAGGTATAGCGAGCACCTATAGTTGATAAGCGGTATTATCAAATTTGGGTTTTGAGTTTTTAGTTTTTTACATGGCATAATTGTGTTTTTTATAATTATACCCATAAATTATTCCATTTAAATGTACATGTAGCTACAGAGATGAAGTGAAAAAGAAATCAAATGTTCAGCGAGCTGAAGAAATTAAAGATCTGAAGAAACTTTTCAGAGACAAAAATGAAAGAGCGCGGTAAACATCACGTTTTGTTTCTCTAGTGTCCCCTTTTTATTAATTTTTGAAGCAAACAGTCATGTATTCTGAAAAAAAAAATTATTTCTTTTAAGAATGAAGAGGGAAATACAACAGAAACACATTAATCAAGCGGTTGCCGAATTACAAAAGGTATGTTTTCTTTTGCATTGGAATGACATATATTGATTGACCACGAACCTTTTTTTGAGCACTTTATTCACCATGCTCTTTTGAAATTTCATTTTTTTAAGCTTGAGGATTATTATCAAACTAGACGGAAAGAGCTTGAACGACAGCAGGATGATGTTCGCAAAAAATTTGAAGAAGACAAGGAAAAAGTGAGTGTTCTTATAGCGTTACTTATATTAAAATACATTATAACCTGTCTACCTGCAATGTTTATCTTTAAAATCCATGATTTTTTTAAAAAAACGAGTAATTTGTTCGACAATAACTATTGACAATGCTCCAATAGTCCTTTGTACTACTTTTAAAAGCATTAATTTAGGGAAAAAATTCTCAAAAGGGTTAACATTACATGTTTGTACAATTACTATATGAATTTTGTTTTATTTATGAATAGCGTAGTTACTCGTGTAAGGGCTCCTACCAGACTTTGGTCATTTTTGTAACAAAAAAAAATATTTATTCAGCATTTAAAAATTTTGATCGTACATGCTAATTGTGCGTGGAAGCTCATAAACGCAATGTATAACTTGCATTTTATCGGTAGTAATGGCAAATTAGCGGACTAAACAATTTGTGGCGTATCTTGCGCAACATCGACATTGCTGCAAATCCCTTAAAGATGGAGAGTTATAATTGTATAGGGTTAAACAAAACCCATGTTTTGAAGAATGACAAATATATACAAATAGACCATCATACATGTATCTATTGCAGGGTTCCCACAACCTGGAAAACCCTGGAATGTCAGGGAATTTAAAATGGTCATGGAAAACCCTGGAAAAATCAGGGATTTTTTTTCAAATTTATCCTGGAATTTTTCTGACCAAGAGAATGTTGGGAAAATTATACCGTAAACTTGATAAGCCATGATTGAAGAACATTAAGTAACAAATTATTTTAAAAATACAGTAAAACCTACTAAAGTTTACAATCAAAAAATGAGTAAGTCGGTCAATGTATACGGGTGGTCACTGTATACAAAGAATATTTATGAAGGATAACATACTTGTATGCACTAGTTTGTGCTACCAGGTTTCACTTTAGACCAATTTATCTTTTTACTAGTTATAAATGTTCATGTTCAATTTTTTTTATCCATTTCTCTAGGAATAAATAATTTACTAAGTAAAAAAAAAATGTGTTAATTTTTTAGGCATGGAAAAATTTAAAAATGACCTAAAAAACCTTGAAAGTCAGGGAATTTCATTCTCAAAAAAATGTGGGAATCTTGTATTGGATTTCCCGCCTACCCTACACGCCCAAGTAATGGCAATCTTTTGCATTAGCCTGGGCATTCCTTTTGTCGTTTTCGCTCTATCTACAAAATATGTTCCTTGTAATAGGCATTGGACAGTATAAAACGTCAGCATGACGAGGAGATGAACAAAATGAAAGAAAAACTTTTGCTAGCCGAAGCTTCGAATACGTCACCTTCCGATGATAATGAAGTTACATCTTTATGAAATGAAGCTAGCTAATGTTGAACATTTTCTTGCAGTAAGTCCATAAATTCATTAGACTCGGTGTACACGTAAAAATTCAATTCTTATTATTGTGTTGGTTGTACTTTAAGGATAATGCTAACCTTTGGGTGACCTGCTGTCAGCAATGACGGCGGTATCCACTTTTCGAAGACGCTGCTCGTTCTGGGGTGCCATTACTTCCTCTTTTTGCAAAATCTCCCGTAGAGGATTTCCCCCTGCAAAATGGCTTGTCTCAATGTTCCACCATCATTCTAGAATATGCCCATCGGTCATCTGTCTGTGCTGCGCTTGTCAGCCTCGCAATCATTTATTCCTCAACGTCAAACGAATTCATCCGAGAACGGCAAGCGTAGGATGATTGGCGATGATGTCGGATCGGCATTCAGGGAAGATAAATGTGATTCGAAGAAACGAACAAAATAACTCGGACAATTGAAGCTTTTACGAGTGAGATTCTTATTTTGTCTTTTTTAGTGTTCATCCGTTGTCCATTTAACTGTATCGCTGTATAAATTTGCGGCGCATTCGGTCAGTCGGAGCCAATGGCGAATAGCGACTTCTCAGTGTTTTGCAAGGTGCACGATGTATGTAAGCCTTCTGCATGCACTTTCTGTAAAAAATATATATATATATATAAATATATATTATTTGTGTTATTCGGAGAGAAGTTTTCAAATTTGGCTTTTACTAATATGCGTTCGTCGATATTTTATTATACGAGAAAGATTTCTTTATATTTTTTGTATACAACTTTGGTTTCAGTCCTCGACTGCTCCACTTGAATTATAGACCTACTCGTGCTTGAAATTATGCTGGTCTGTGATTAGTAGAAAAAAATATTGACAGAAGTATAAGCTTACATTTGTTTAATGTAATTGCTTAAAAACAAAAATTACAGAACAATCATGACACTAAGTGATACATTGAAAATATGACGATCAGTTAAAGCTCTTTAATTAAAATTTTTATTTGATTTTTTATCTCGATATTATCTCAAAGATATATTATGTTATAATTTAAAAGGACAATCTGAATTATTAAATATTAGCAGCTTTTAGAATTTCCAATTTTGGTTAGATATTTGTTTTTCAAATCTCATCATTTTTGGTCGATCCTGATTATAAGGATCTTTTGATTTTTATAAATTGTAAACACTGTATATCAAACAGGGTCTAAAATCCAAAATTTAATTTATTAATGTTACTGGGCTTTAATTGCTCTTCGTAGTTTTAATTACTGAAAAACGCTCACCGATTTGAGAAAAATTGGAAGAAAACGACTGTTTTGTTATGGGTCGTCCATGTAATGAGTGTCGTACCGAAGTTGGGAAGATATAAATGTCACAAAATCACATCATTGTTATTGCTGTTGTAATTGTAACATAATATGCACTTGAATAAACATGCCAAACATGTTCATATGCAGTTGCATGTTTTAACATGTATCATAAACTAAACTTTCGAAGCCCGCGCTCTCGTGCTTGAACGGAAATTGAATTATCGTTGCTGATGTCATACATGGACCACCCAGACAATTATGGTTACATGAAAAGTCGTTGTAAATTACATGTACATTTAGAAGCATCCATTTTAATCTACTTTAAAGAGTACTTGACCGTGCATTTTTCTCCGACCGGATCCTTCGATCGTCTCTCGTACTTTGTTTCCGATAGATGTTTGATATTTTCAATTTTACTATTCCACTCATTGTAAATCTTCTGTTTGGTCACTCACTATACGCTTTTACTATTCGGTAACCTTTCTAGAGTTCTGTATCATTCCCTCCCACCTTGTTCCTCAATCCACGACTCTATTCGCCATTTTTGCACAGTTTTTTTTAAAACGATTTTGTATTGTAGAAACGATGCGTGTTTTCCATGTACCAGATAACTATGCAGTTTTAAGTATTGGTCATTTTCATCCGTGAACTGCCGTGTTGTGGATGCTTTGCGCTGTTGCGGCCGCGGCTATGAGGTCGGTCTCGCGTCATTTGTAACTGCGTCGATTTGGTGTTGCAAGTGTTGCGTCGGTTTTTGTTTTACCCCCCTCGATTAATACTCGTGTCTCTAAATAAATAGCTCTCTCTCGCTGTCTGTACGTAGGATTTCTCGAAAATGAAAAGTTCACTTAAAACCGCAGCATTATGTTACTAAGAATCATCAGCTGTTCCGTGATGTTTGACCACTTTGTGCATAGACCTAGCTACATTCAGTAGTAAATACCTTACTACCATTGCCTGTTTGTCCTTTCTTGATTTATGTTTTATTTCTAATAACTTTATGCCTACTACTTAATAGCTGCTATACTGGAAACTTTTACAGACATTCGGATAAGCTGGCGGGCAGTTTTTGCAAGGTAGGAATTGCATTTACATCTTTAGAAAAAATAATTTCAACAAATTTCTTATTTGAAAATACATGTAGGTGGCAACATGTCTAAACTTGCCCAAACATTTTAAGGGGGAACTGTACTGCATGTTTTGCTATGGGGAAATTTTAAAACATACTTTTAAAAAAACTACTTGTTACAATACAAAATAAAAAATGATAAAAATGCAGTATTTTTGTAGCTTCTGCATGATCAAAATTTCATAATTTTCCCATTTATAGGGAATTTTTAAA